>CM060571.1:10757500-10760000 GCA_030625065.1 Alectoris magna | reverse complement strand
CAGAGGAACGTATCAGCCCCTTCTCTGCTATCAGGGGGCTTACCAGTGAGAGCGGGGTTCCTGGAAAGGACGAGCAACAGGCCAGCTATGGGGATGCTGTCTGCCTTCTGGTATTTTTCCGAGTGGCACATGTACCCTATTCCAACAAATCTGCGTCTCTAGCAGAGTACACTGTGTGCATGTACACCATACAGAGAGCACAGCGCACACAGACTGCTCTGTCTTCAGACCTGACTGCTTAAGAGCTCAGTTCGGTCCCAGAGCCCCATGACGGCCCCGAGGCCAACACCCCACTTCCCCACACACCAGGGATAGGCAGGATGCTGTCCCTGCAGCACTGTGAGCAGCTGCAGGAGGCAGGAGCTGCAGCCATGGCCCTTGGTGGCACGCACCCCACTCCCTCTGTGCCACACTGCTGCCTGATAGCATGCTGGCTTCTGCCCTGCTGTCCTGGGACTGAGTTTGGAGTAAAGAAACAGTCACAAAATGAGGTGTCCCTCATTTGGACAGTGACATAGCTGCTGTCACACATTGGTCCAGAAATTCAATACAACCATTCACTGTAGGGACACTGCAAAACTACCACAGCTAGCAGGTAGAAGCACACACACCAGCAGCCCGCTTGCTACCACTGGTGAGAGAAGATACAAAAGCACATGCAGCTTCACCGAGTATTTGTTTGCTTGTTCTTCCCATACTTGAGGTGCTGCTGCCAGTAAACATCTCTGATGGAGATGCTGGGAGAGAACTGAAACTGTTAAGGGCTTGTAAATACTGAATAGTTAGTCCTCATTAATTATTTGCAATTAATTATTCATGATTAATTTGTGCCAGAACAGGAATGTTTGATTCTGAATTAATTTAATTCATTTCAAAATTGCTACTTTAAATTCCCACCCTACCATAACATGATATAATCTCTCTCTGTAGGCAAGTCCGAAAATATTAAAAAAGCATTAAAAACAAAGGCACGGGGGCATGTTCTTACACAGAAATGCATGCTGTCTACCACCTTTGCAACATACTTTGTGCCTCCTCATCCAAAAAGCAATTTGGAACAAAATGGAGCTGTTCTGGTGGTCTACACATTTCTCATAATATGGGAACCAGGGAAAATGTCCTTTATCAAACTTGGGAGGGGCCTGAAACAGAAGTCCACAGTCTCAAAGCTACTGTAGATGGATCCCACTGGCACTGCAAAGGGAGGACAGCTAGGCTCTCCCCAGACACAGCTGTGCAGACGAACTCAAGGGATCTGGATACCAGTAAGAAACACCAACAACAGAATACAGAAACAAAAACAAAACAAACAAACAAACAAACAAAGGAATTGTAAGGGGTTTTTTAAAAGTAAAAAACACCTAGATCTTTTTCTCAAGAAATTAAGAAAACTACAAAGAAAGCAGATGGTAGGCCTTAATAAAATTCAAGTACATTTGGCAGGGAAGCCTCTTCCTCTTGCAATGGTGCACGCTATTCTTCTAATGTATTACAAATTGTGCCTCCAATATAGCACAGTTCTTTCAAGTAGGCTCCATTACAATTTTAGCTTCTTAACAACACACACTGAAAAGAGTAAAGACACAAAGAACATCAACTTTTCCCATTTGGGTTTTTGCTATTCAGAAATCCTCAGCAGAGACAGGAGTCAAACCAGGTAATCAGCAGCACCATTAGAGAAGTGACCCAGGCAGTTCTCACTATTTCTGCCTTCCAAAACAACTGCAGGACTGAGCTTGCTGTTTTAGAGATAACCCTTTTGTTGTTAACACCACACTACACCCAGCCAGTAAAGTTAAACAAGAGTTTTGCTTTTTATCAGTATTATCTCTTTTATCTCTTTTAGGGTCCAGTTGGAAAAAAACAGAAGGCATCTTAGTGCAGGGGTCTTATCACAAGGGGAGGCCCTCAGCAGAGACTGAAGATTGCACCAACAAGTCCCAGAAGTGCCATGTGAGCAGACACCCAGATCTGAACACACAGGAATTCATTTTCCCTAAACACAGGTCTCTGAGCTGCTTCTGAGAACACACAGAAGTGACCAAATGAGCAGTGATCCGAAAGGAAAGCACTGGCCTCGGTGAACTGAGGCTTCTTGGCATGGGGTAATGCACTAAGGTTTGAATCGAAAGGGATGAGGCTGAAAGGGAAAGCAGCAAGCAGAACACCAGTTCATCGGCTGTGATGAACGTGCAATGACGGCTAATCCCAGCTTATGCTGAACTTTATGGAGCAGCATCCCCAAAAGCTGCTTTCTCTCTCTGCCAGCTCTGAGGAGCAGGATCAAAGTCAGCTTCCGTGCACGGTTCTATCTGCTCACACAAGGGTGTAAGAACTGCCTGCCTTAACCCTATCTACGGAGTCACTCCCTTCCTCTGTTTACTGCTCAGACTCTTAAAAGGCAAAGGGAGCATTTCCTCAGTGCTGAACTGCACATGCAGCTGCGCTTCTCTAGCTAAGCTTTATCTGTTAACCAGTTACAGCTCAACTGCAGCAACTG
>CM060571.1:10732500-10752500 GCA_030625065.1 Alectoris magna | reverse complement strand
ACAAACTATACTGTAGTACTGTAAATGCTCCCTTTACCAAAATCAATTCAAAGATACAAAACAATCTATTGAAGAGTTTTGCAGCTGGCTTTTGAACCACTTATAAAAGACAACACACAGAAAAAATTAACCCCTGTGGCTCTATTAGGAGCAGTATAATAAATGTGCATTTAAAAGATCTATAAACACATATTTATCTGCAAAATGTTCTTGCATAAAACTGTTATTGAAAAGGCTTTCATTTTATCTTTGTGTTATTGTAATTTTATTGAATTGCTTATTCATTCTTTGATATTGTGTTTTAATGGTATTATAAATCTGTTTTATGTCTGATAGGAGCCTCATTGTAAACTGATATAACAGATAATATGGCAATTCACCATAAAAATTCTAAACCAAAAATGCAGATCAGAACGCAAAGAAGCACTTTAATTCATTCTGGGTTTCTTTTCATTTTATTTTTTAATTATTTTTCATGTTCTGGTTGCCATCTGTTGATAAAAGATGGTTGTACAAAACTCGGAGTACTACACAATGGGAACTTTTTTTGTACAATTCTATTCATAAAAAGGGAGAAAATAGTATAAAAGCATTGCCCCTCTCTAGACTGAGCATCATTAGCTTGTTTGCTGTATAGACTGATATAAATTAGTGCTTTTGGAAGTAAATCTCTGGGGTTTTTTTGCACAAGATACCTATTTGGGTTAATTTCCAGTATCAAGAATAATAGAACACAAAACCCACTCTGCAATATCTTCTATTATTCTGTTATTTAAAACAACGTAAACCGATTATGATAAAAGATGCTATCAACGTATGGCACAATTATTTTATAAACCACCTACTGCTCAAAAACTTAGCGAGAAAGTTCATGCAATAAAGCATGCAAGCCTGCCAACTCCGAAAGACAAAAGCTCTATTAACAAGAGCCCATTACGAAGGAAAACCTATAACCTGACCAGCGCTAGTCTGACAAATGCATAATCTGAAAGCACAACTCAGATGTGAAGGCGCAGCAGGACCCCGAGCCCTTACATGTGGAGTATCCGTAGCCCTGACACAGAGCTACACCTCCACGGTGCCGGCTGTGCGGCTGCACACACACGGATGTGTCCACACATGCTCTTTGGGTTTTGTTTGCATTGAGCATTTGATCTAAAAATAGATGTATTTTCTCCATGAACAAATGCTTTTCTTAAGGCAGAAAATAAGTGGTAACATGTCTGCAGAAGTAATATGTTATTAACATGAAAACCAACAAGAAAAGTACCTCTTGTAAAACATACAGAAGAACAATGCTTGGCAACAGGCTGACGAGTACTTGGTTTTCATAAGATTTCTAAAAGTAACCAGTCATGCTGTCATTAAAGAAACACCGCTGAAAAAGCAACAGAACTGTGCCTACAAATTCTAAAGACATTTATTTTTCAATTGTTTTAAGAAACAACTTTTATAAGGGGGGGGGGGGGGGGGGGGGGGGGGGCATTGGAATAAGGATCTCATATGTTTATGTACCACTGAAGCACAAGAGCAAACTTACAAACAAAAAACGCAAACTAGAAAATTTACCACTTTTGGATTACCAGCATCACAGTGCACATTAAAGCATGCAGTGGATTCATTTACACGTGGGGACAGAGGGTCACAGTGTGAGCATAGACAGAGCACCACAGGAGTTACAGGCACCCTGAATTTCCTAATTCTTGACCCCTGCATTTCCAGCTTCCTGCTGGGTGCAGCCACCACACCATGACAGAGCTATTGCAGCCCCCAGAACACACCGGGATCAACAGGAGAGGAAGAGGGAGGTGATGTACACGCAGCTAACCTGAAAACTGCAGGTGTGAACCACACCTAGCTGGACTTAACATACGGAATAACCTTGCTTATAAAGTATCACCAAATTTTAGAAACGAGAACTTGGAGTTTACACAAAAACAAGAAGTCTGGTGCAGTGCAGCCACGTGTCCATGTCTCCCTACAGCAAGCATTTTGTAAAAACATCTTTCAGCACTTTTTAAAGTCAAGGCCCAGGGTATTATGGCTGCTTCACGTTAATGCAGCAAGAGCCATTGGGTGCTACTTGGTCTGAATACAAGTGGAAGGGGTTTTGAGATGGCAGAGCACTTGCTACCTCCTCTGCCTGCAGACCCTGCCTGCAGCCAGCTGAGCAGCCACGTAGGCACTAGTTCACAGATCCCTAACTCACACACATACATTCTTACACACTTACGCAACTTCCAGTGGAGCTGATGCCAGTCTGGCACGCAGGCAGATCCACGCTGAGGCACAAAAACGTGCACTGTTGATCTAAGTAACTCCAGGAGCCCCACACAGCTATTAAAGTCCATCACATACAATACTAACAAGAGCAAATAGCCAGGCAACCTACGTGACTGTATCTTGATACATCACACAATAGCTTCATTTGGCTTAATGTAATACATTACAAAGGCAGCACAGAAGTTAACATTAGTCAACAACATAATGGACAGATAAGTGTCTCGCCACCGTTAAGAACATACCCAGGTTCCATTATAAGCTCTATTTTTAGCCCCTCCTTTGCTCCCTCTCCTCAAATTGTATGAACAGCAAAATTGGTCTGCTTGAAAATATGAGGCTTAAGTCAAAGGAAAAAAATGTTTCTGAGGAGTCATGGAAAAAAATAGACAACTTACTTCAAATTAGACATCACTCTGGATTCTGCAATAAAATTGCAAGGACACCAGGGGAATGCACAATTTTCCATCTGATATCCAGCTATAATTCACCTTAAGGTTCTTCCCTGGAAAAGCAGTTTTTCCTTTGATATTGAAAAAGTCTGCCTTTTGGATGCTGAAAGGCCCTGCCTTCTAGCCTCAGCTTTTAGCCTTTTTTCTGCAAGCCTTTCTTCTGGCCATCGTTGGAACAACTGGCACGTTCCAAAATAACAGGCAACCACTTCTTCCCTCTGCCAAATACTCAAATTACTCTTGGGTTCATTGAAAGTTAACTTAAATACAGAGGTATTTAGCAAAGGTCTCTCAATTAAAGCCACCACTGTACTTTACTTTACCAATGTGGTAAACTTGACCATACAATAAAGACCTTCTGGGGTAATTCTTACAAATGAATGACCAATAAATCATTTTCAGTATACAGTTCTATTTTTTAAAAGTAGAAGCACAAAAATACATATTTCCCCTTTTTTTTTCCTCCCCAAAACAAGCTGCTGGGACAGCAAGAAGTAAAGAGCGTTCTCCAACGGTATAACAACTAAGAAAAGAAACTTTTAAATCTATGACAATAACTGAAAGAGGCTTTAAGTAGAGAAAGGAGACCATAGTTTAGCTGCGTTGTTGAGTATCTTTCACAGAAAGCTTGAAGAGTTTGCTCCAAGAAATACAAGAAACTTGAATTAAAAAACTTTAATTTTTAAAATTTTAAAACTTTAAAACTTAAAAGTTTTTACGTTACTACAGTCAGAAAGCTAAGAAAACCCTAACACAGATAGAAGCCTGTGAGATAGCAGTAAAAAACTTGGAGTCCAGATTTTCAAGTTCATTCCAAGATGTGATTCCCTGTGACTTCAGCCAACACCTTTCATCTCTATCACCTTCTCCTTCTCAAGGACCGTAACTATTCCAATTACAAAGCAGCCCCATTATCTGCCTGTGGGTCAAGTTCCCTGTAGGTTTAAAAGCAGCTCCACTGGTCTTAATGGCATTGTACATCAATGCAGAATCTGGTTTTCATATTGTGATGTTATAATTAATGAATTCATGCTTACAAAATTCTCTAAGCATTTGCAGCCGTAAGTTACACAGGCGCAGTTATTACGGACATACTGAAAGCAGTGAGGACAGCAGGCAATATACTGCATGATCACCTGGGATTGCTACAGGCCGTCTTCTCCCCCCAGCAGCACGCACATCGTCCTGCCCCCGCTGCTGGAAACACCGCTCAGCACCAAGCCAGCACTGCACCTTCTCAAGGCTTCTGGTGACACCAGGCAGGCCCACTGGGCAGCAACGCCCACAGTGAGAATTGGAACATGATGGGTGGTAAAAATGAAGGTCTGCTGTTAGAAACTGCGTGAACGGAACCATTTGTCCCAAACTAAACCTCACCTTTAGTTGTGTAATTTTCAAGATTGCCTTTTTCCTTTGATGCTGGGACTTTGAAAGGCAGCCAGAAGGTAAGTGCCTAAATATTAGGGGACTTGAAATGAAATGTGAGCAACCAAATCCTTCAGAACCGGCTCAGAAAGGATAGCAGCCAATGCAGGATTTTCAAACTTTTTCCTACCACAGGTTTCCCAGCCACGTAAGGAGACCCTCAGCATGGCAAGGAAACCAAGCAGCACAGTCAAGGCTCAGTCAAAGCATCTTCCCTTGCCTCCTGACGTGACACTGTATAAACTCTCTTTTGCTATTATTTTTTGCAAGCAAGAAAAAGAAGTAATATTTAGAGAGGCTCAAAGACTGTTGACTCAATTGTCCTGCAGCCCTTCAGGGTAAGGCCCACGCCCTGTAAGCTCCTTCAGTGCATTTTGTACCGCAGCACTCAGGCCCTGCACTGGGCCCCCATTACGACTGCGGTGAAGCTAAAGAACAACCCAAGTACAGACACAAAGGTTTGTCAGTGTACCCCCTTGCTCCGCCACAACACAGGACATCAAAGGAAACGTAAGAAATAATGTAGAAATGACAACTGCTGTTAAATTCTATGTATAGTCAATCACTTTAGCACATAACATTATCCATATGGCATCAATTAGCATATCTTTAAGATACTGCGGGTTCAAGAAAACTGGAGGGGTAGGAAAAAGGATGAAGCTTAATAAACGAGGGTCATCTTTGCATTTGGTGGAAAGTACATTGTAATACTCATTCAGGAAATTGAGAAGAAGGTAAAGCTTTGAGTGTATGCCAAGGACGATCCCAGATAAATGAGCTGGTTCTGACATTTCAGTGTTAGCAAAAACGAAGAAATCATAATTTTATTGGAGTGTTTTTCTCACAGGAATGCTTAAAAAAAAAAGTGCTGATGAGATGTCCCTAAACATTACACAGACATCATCAATTACGTGTTCTTTGAAAGAGAATAATTAATTAAATCATAATTCTTGAATGTTATTTTCCAAGAGCTGAAAATATTCCTTGCAGTCCCCTACTGCGCTGCACGCTGTGCAGAGACACCCTGAGCAGTATTTGCCTGGCAGGAGCTGTACGCGAGCACTGCAGCAGTGACCTCTCATTTTGCAAGCATCCCTCCGTACCTGTAACAACAGCAAGTTCAGACAGAGCACTGCAGTACAAATTGAATACCCACATTTAAGCTATTTAAGCTGTGAGACGTAATCACCGAATAAAGAACATAAAGCTGTAGTATATGGAAGAAAAGGATCCTAAATAGCTTTGTCCCTATGAAATGCATAGCCTATAACGTAGGAATTTTACAGTGGTATCTTACACACTAAGATCCGCTGTTGGAAAGGGAGCTAGAAAAAAAAAAACACCTTCGAAGCAGAAACAAATTAATATTTTTCTTTTTACAATATTATCACTATTCTTGAAGCAGTTCATAAAATACCTCCCGACACAAAGGAAGCCAAAACAGTGTTACTGTGTCCTTCTAGAGAGACTAACCTGCAACAAATTCCAGTGTCTGAAATCAAACATCTGCATTATTTGATCTAATGCTATTAATAAACATGAAAGCTCTGGCACCTGTAAGAGAGTGAAAAATGGAACACAGAAGTATCTTTTAATTAAATATATTAATGGTAAATAGCACTTCAGCAAGGGAATTTTTTTAATTTGCCCGTAGACTAAATACATATAAAGTAACGTTCAATTATTTCAATACACATTCAGGAAACTTTTCTGATTTATTTGTTTACAAAGTTGTTCATTCCCTGAGGTCTTAGCTATCATGGCCTCTCAGCAGGTGGACAGGAGAGCAGAGTAGCAGCAGGGCAGTGTCTCAACAACCCAGTGAAACCCATGTAAAACCTAATCTGGAAAAATAGGGCGCAACTGAAGATCACTGGCATTGCATCCACTCAGGAAGGGAGCCAAGCAGCCCTTGTCCTGGGCTGGATCAGACAAGACTCATGCTGTAAACTCAATAGGGACGCAGTGCTGGCAGAAACCACGTTAAATTCGGGTGGCCAGGCAGGCAGGCAGGCAGGGCACCGGGCACACAGCAATGACCGATGGTCCGACCACTGGTACCTGTGGGCTGTGCAGTGGCTGCAAACATGGCAGTGATTTTTGCCAGAGGTGTGGACTCTTCCCCCAGTTTTCAGCAGGAGAGGAAAACAAAAATCCTTTCATTTCAAATACAGAGAAAATTTGTACTAGCCAGCTGCCAATTCTTTTCGGTTAATGATACCTGTGTTTGGAGGAGATGGAGAACATGGAGCTCACTACTGCTATGTTAGACTCTTCTTGGCCATATACCTGATTTACAGATCCACCCAGGGAAAAAGCTTGAGTTCATTTAGTGAAACATATGTATTAGATTAACAATCAAGAAAAGGCTAAAATTAAAATGAAGAATGAGGAGAACATTAATAATAATAATTTTTAAAAGAGGAAAATGCTGATTAAAGCAGTTACGCACTGGAAATACAGGAAACGGGTCTGTTAGTTTCTCAGATTTGTACATGTGCAGGTACTGCATGGGCCGAGCCCTATTTTTCAACAACAGGCTGATAAATTTTCTGTCTGATCATTATGGATTTTGACAACGTCATTTTGGAACCTTGGTTACCAAGATATCAATAATTAAATGCTTTCACACTTTGCTCTTGTGTATACTGGCAACTTATCTTTGTCCTCTGTAGAAGCTAATGGTATAATGGGCAAAACATCAAGAATAATTAAGGAAAATGCTGGTATAAAGTCTACCAGAAAAAAAAAAAATCCAACTTTCTGCATGGCTCTTGCTTAAAATCTCACATCCTGCATTTAGTTTTAAAATGAGGGAAAGTTATTTCTTTCTGGTACCTCTTAACTGTGTTTTGTCTGTGCTTAGAGAAAGAAGTACATACTGTAATTAATGATTTAATAGCCTCCATGTGTACTCTCATTTTTATAGAACAACTGGCTGAAATAGCAGTAGCCTGTTACAAGAAGCAGTCCTCCGCTTTTGTCTTTTTCTTTAGAAACGCTCTCTGTAACACTGTACTGCTGAAAGCAGCAAGCTTTGATTTGCAGAAAAGATACTGCAACCTAGTGACATATTAGAGGAGGGGTGGGACAGGAAAAATTAATTTTAAAGAGCACAAAGTCTATTTTATACCTGTAAGTCCATCATCTGCTCTCCAGCTGGGGAAAACACGGGGCAATTCCAGGAAGTGAGAAATCCCTTCCTAAGGGCAGTGCACCCTCAAGGAGAGAGCAAGAATTTAAAGAGCATATAATAGGACAACTTTATTACAGAACTACTACTATCTTGATGCTGTCACTGCGAGAAACCAAGGTAGAACAGATTCATTTGGCTGAACAGTGGATGCAGCTTTATACAAATGATTAATACTTGGCAAATCCCCTCTACTTGGCTTGTCACCAGCAAACTTGCTATACTTCCTCCCCAGCCCTTCATTGTATTTTATGTAATGACAGACGAGGTTCCAAGATGAGATGAAGCTCCTATGTCCAGATCAAACACAACGAACCCTCACAAGAACGCTGAACTGCCAGCTCAGCTACGGCAGCACAGGGCAGCTCGGCTCTGCAGCAGATGCCCAGCCCTGCACCTGAAACACACTGAGCATCCCTGTCCCACTGACAGTCCATTCTAGGGCTTGAAATACACTGCAGGAACATTCACAAAGCACAGATGATTTTTTTTTTTTGTCGTTAAAAATAAATACATATATATATATCAAAGTCCATCAGCCACATCGAGCAGATAACCAATACCTTGTAGTACTGCTTTTACATAATGCCAGCAAAATCCCAAGCGTAACAACCGAGCGAGCAATAAAGCAAACTGTCCCATAATATTCCTGGAGAGTGCAAGGGTGAGATGCAGAACTACAGGACTCTCAAGCTGCATCACACACCCCAGAAAGGAGGAACGGAGGCAGGGAGCCAAGTTGAGCTGAGGACAGGAAGGGCAGCGCGGCTGCTTTCCACCTGACCTGCTGCCTACCTGCCTGCCACCGCCGCGAGGGCTGGCACATCATTCCACCCCCGGCCCTAAGCTCACCATCAAGTACCAGCAGGAGACGGAGAAACTTTAATATTCCTGTTCTGTGCATTCAGAATAAAGGAAACTAAGTGTTACCTGATGTGTGCAGAGAGGTTCCCCTTCAGATAAGCAGCAGCACATTGCTGCACATCCTTCTTTTTTAAAATGCATAATCCTGTAATTATTTACACAGAAATACTTTTTAGCGCCCGCACATAACAATTCAGTGCTCAAGTTGGTGACAAAGTTCTTACAAAAACCGTATTAACTCCACAAATGTTTATCTTTAATCTACAAATAACTACATTTGGAGAAAATGAAATGCTGCCTTTTCATCATTAAATTATGCAAGACTTGCAATCTTTGTGAGTAAATTTGTTGCAATGAAAATGGACGTCTTGGTATGAATTACAAAGGACTGGAAAATCTGAAGTAGAAATAAGCCACCAAAAAACTAAGAGAAGAAATATTACAGGAACCAGCGTGTCAACCCTAATTGTGTAATTACTTTTTGGCTTGGTCATATAAGCTAGAAGCAAGGAACAAGAGACAATGGTAATTTCTTACTGCTGAAATGAAGGTGTCAAACTGTCTTGTATGCTCTGTGTGCTCTAAGCTAAAGTTTACATTTATATCATGTTACTTCAATTACAATCTTAAAAGAGACTTGAATACTTCAGCCGCATTAGGCCACTATTCATAAATGTTAAACACACACACTACCAGTTGTTTGCGTAAACACGTCTTCATATATGTGCTTGTTATTGCAATTCTGCAGCACAGATTTGTTTGAGAAACATTTTTACACGCAAGCCTACATTTTTAATACATGTTCTGGAGTTCTATTATTCCATTACTTTTCCTGAGGAAATCAGAAGATTCACCAATGTCAGTCGGTTCACATCTGCAGCAATGTGAGCCGCACTACAGCAGGGGAACACTTCTGGGCCTGTTTCTGCCCAGCTCACCAGCAGTGCTCTAATCCCAGTGATAACCTCATTTACAAGAAGCCACCCCACGTAAACACGCCAAATTTTGCCTCTAATGTGATCTGTTCTAAGTCAGAGCAGAGGGAAGAACACAATCAAAAGCCTGCCCTGTGCTCTCTCCATCCCTGACCTGCAGTTTACACTGCGGTTCTTACACTTCTGCGCTAAATGGGGAGATGTGAATCTGCGCCGTTCCCATACCATCCAACAGGACAAGTCATTAGCTGTCTTTTTCAAACGCAGCCCAAAGCAATCTTTATGCTACTGCACATTATTGTCACTTTATTTTATAACTTATTTGTTTTCATTTCTTCAATTTCTCTCTTCTGGGATTGACTCTTGGTACAGTACTGACAGATGTGTGTTAGAAGAGCTAACTTTATTCCTTGCTAGACGGACAGAAATCAATGAAACAAAGACTGCTAGAGAGTAAATAATCAGAATAGAGCACATAAGTGAAACAAATGTTAAAAACAGAAAATGAGCATTTGTGGAGGGAGCACCTGTGTGAATACTCAAAACCACACATGAGTATTACAGTCATCTCAACTAAATATCATAAAACTTCTGCTTTAAGCCACATTATCGTATGTTTTATAGGTGGTGCACAGTTTTCTGCAGCTCGCTTTAGGAAAGTTTTTAAACATTTTAATGGGACGCTGTCAAATGCTTTACTTATGCACAGAACCGTGTTCAGACTTACAGGAAGAAAAAATGCTATAAATAATATATGCTACAAAATTACTTAATATGTCTTTTTACACTCGAATAAGGCTAGCTAATATCAGAGCTACTTACAAGCCTAAAGTTCATAGGGTTGGGTTTTTTTCTGACTGTTCCTCAACTGACTTGGGCTTCTGGTGGCATAACTGAGGGTGGGGGAAAATTAGTATTTAAGGAAAGAAGTTTGCCTGTGATGCAGCAATGACTGAAAGGTCAGGTATCTGAAGCTCTTTACAAGCTGGAGTATTAGGATTACTGCCAGGACAATGGCAAACTAAATGGCAGACTTAAAACAGGAAACCAAGGAGGCTTCTGTTCTAACAAATTACACAAGTTCTGTTAAAAACTACTGAGCTTATGTATATATATGAGTATATATTATACACTGCATAAGGAGAGAGATCATTCTATCACCACGCAGGAATTAAGCTTCTTGTTATATGCACACATAAAGAACAGCACTGTATTTTTCTATAATGTCCAGGAAGCGTTGTTTCCAGAGGAGTAAGTCCTGTGCAGCAACCATATAAGTAGTCCAGTCTCAGCATAGTCAGTGAGATGCCTGATAAATAATGGCCATAGCAATTATCTGCAAAATATATACACAAGTAAAATCTCAGAGTATTCCAGGAAATATATTTTCCTGAAATGGTCTATGAGTGAATGTAACATTATGCCATAATTAACTAAAGAATGTTTAAATGTGCAAAAATTATCATTAAATCAGTGCAAATATCTGAAAAAAAAATTAATTCCTACGTGGTATACCTTTGATTTTTAGCATTACAGGCTTAAAAGTAGATCTTCATGGAGAGTAAAGACAGATTGCGAACTGAGACTCAGATGCAAACAGTGACGTGAACAGAAGCCACATCCACAAGACTGAAGACCAGTTTTGGCTCACTTTTACCTAGCTTCCTCAGCCTCTAACATAGGATATGAGTAATTGGGACAACTGTACCATTAGGTATTGAGGCTTTCCTTAGACTTTTTCCTTGTTTTCCTGCTACTTAAAGAACCTGATGGGTTTTTGTTTTTGTTTGTTTTCTGTCATTTTCAATGCAGAAACATTTGACCAGTTAAAGGATTATTCTTTGCAGCTGTTTAACCTCCACTTTGGTTCTTGGACAAAGAGACCTCTTCCTTCCATAACTGAAAACATAAGATCATTTTTCTTAAACTGCCTTCAATCTTCTACTGAATCGCAGAACAAAGGCTAAGCATATACAGCAAAACAAAAAGTAAATTGTAAACTAGAATCACCCACACATCAGTGCTTAATTACAAAACTGCACATGCAAGCATTAATTCTCAGAATTCTCCTGTAAAATAGTCTCCTTACACACCATTTTATAGTTTGAAAACTAAACCATACAAAAATCAAGTCACTATCGTGAGAATTCTTAAAAAAAGAAACAAAAACCAACACAGAAATTCCTAGCTTGTAGCACTATGTTTTCACACCTTTTTCTCAAAAGCGCAATCCCTCACATTACCAAAAGGACACCAAAACAGGAATGTTCACAATCTCCCCACTTACTACAAAGACTCGGATGTTCTGAGCCTTGCCCATGGGGGAAGCTGCACAGCTGTGAGTTCCACAAGCACACAAGCCCCCGACTCAAGCTATCCCTAGCAATGCAACAATGACATGGTACCACTGTTCCGGTACTTGTGCTTGGATACAGGTGAAGATTCCCTCTTGCAAACTCCTTCAGTACTGTGGGATAAATAAACACCTCTGCAACACTAAAGCAGTACTTCCATTTGCAATTTCATTTATCTTGGGAAAAAGACAGCAAAACATTACCCAGTATTTTTGATGACTCCAGCCTCCTCTGGCTTGCAACTTAACAGATCCACTAACATTAAGTCATGCTAAAAACTGTGTTTTGAATCCACTGCATGTTTAAGAAAGACATGAAGTATATTTGCATGAGAATTAATATGAATGACATCAACAAGTTTGAAAGACTGCTGAGAGGGAACTATGCATTTCAGTGAGTGCCACCACGCTCATCCACTTCACTTCATAAAATATATGTTGGCACATCATTACCACAGTACACAGACTTACGCCAGATTTATTAACATATATAAGGAACCTAATCTCTCACTGCAATTCTTTTTTCCAAGAAAAAAAAAATACATGTGTATAAGAAGCTCTGTTGAACCATGCACTCAGTCTAGCTTCGATGCATGAATTCAGTTCTATGTTTACAAGTTTTGGTTCCATTAAAGATACATGAGAAATAAATGTGTAACTATGTATGGTGCATAGCACTGTCTAAACTTCAAAATATCAGCATTTACCAGATGCTTCTGACTGAAGGCAGGTCTTGTGAAATTATTTTTACTAAGCAGCCCCTAGAAAACAGGAGAAACTAAAATTCAAAGAACATATTTGTGAACATTTGTTAATGCAAACAGTTTGAACATACATACACACACACACAAAAAAAGTGTGCCTGTGCCTGCTCTCAGGCTAAACAAGATAATACAGCATTCCAAATATCAGAGATTTAGGTGACAATCTAAAGCTGCACCCTCGTAAAGGGATTTTATAATGGCGCTGCTGACAGACTTGAGATGCCATTGGAGGGTACAGCCACAACAAAGCTTTAAGGGAATATCTGTTAAAAGTATTCTCGTGTTCTACAATTGGTGGGTTTTGGTTCACTGTCAAATTAAAGACAGCATCTTTTTTATATTTCATAGCTCATAATAGCTTGTTCATCTTTTTTCTGCCTTTGTCACTGATACTTCATGTCTGCCTTGATCTTATTTTTAATGTAATTTACATATGTACAAGCACCAAAGGATTACAGTAATAATAATAATACAGTGTAGGATGGCTAAAATGCATCTTCAAACTTCAAGACTGCAGCTGTAACTGATGCTCCCTCCGTCTTTGGTTGCCATGTTTTGTCGTAATAAGCAGAAGTAAAGAAAAAACCCTGATGAAGATGCATTTTGAGACAATGTCATCTATTGAACACAGAGGCCAAAAATTACTAGTCGTTTTCAGAGTCCTAGCTTGCTTTAGCGTTACTCACCCTGCAGCTGCCAAATATATCAGGTACAACGCAGCCAGCACATAACTGCCTTCGAGCATGCAGACTGTTCCTAGTAAATCCCGATGTTTTACTGATTTTAATAGAATGCCCACTTTAAATACCAGTGCAGGATCACCACCAAGCAAAGGGAAAAATCTACAGCAAAAATTACAGATTTTCTAGGGTTCTTCTGCGAAGTTCATTTGCAGAAATTGGAAACAACCTTGACGCTTATAAAAACTATCCTCCTCTATTCTCCTTCAGAAATACCCAGAAAACAGAG
The DNA here is from genome assembly GCA_030625065.1 of Alectoris magna. Classification (NCBI taxonomy): domain Eukaryota; kingdom Metazoa; phylum Chordata; class Aves; order Galliformes; family Phasianidae; genus Alectoris; species Alectoris magna. The sequence goes on along the minus strand of CM060571.1, from coordinate 10,739,265 downwards.
AGCATTTTTTCATACACAAGAATGTGTAAAAATCACTGATTCAGTACAAAACTATCTCCAAAAGATAAGAACATCTGTAGTGTTCTAACGCTACAGCCTAAACACTCAGCGATGGGCCTTGCTCCTTCAGTTCTCAGTGATAATGGACAATGTGTGCCTCCTGACAATATAATCATTATAAACTTTATTATTACACTTGGTATTTCAGGAGATGTCTGGCAGCCCATTGCTGAGATACAGCATAGCGGACAGTTCTCCCACACGTTTTATGGATAGTTACTGGATTCCAGTATAACCTAACCTGTTAATGTTTCTGGAATGTATAAACACTGTTAACTGCTAAATTCCTTGTATCAACATTTCAGAAAGAACTATTATATAAGTTCGTAGCTAACTGTTGAGAAAGATTTTGATTTATTGAATGAAGTTTCACCACGGGATGAAAATCAAGATCACGTTTTTAGGGAGACATGACATATTATCCATAGAAAGATGTAATTTTGTACAAAAACACTGAAGATGAGGACTGTGTTTTTCAAATAGGTTCAGTGGCCAAACGTAGGCAGTGCTGTTACCTACCAATACAGACCCTTGACGGTGATAATATTTTCTATCTACAACTTAGAACAATTACAAATATTAACAAAATATTAACACAATTTTCTTGGCATCATTTATAATTGTTTAATTATTCTCAAATAAATTAAAAACTTCCACCAGATTGAATGCCATCAAACAAAATGTTGGTAACTGGTTGGGTCATTAGTATTACGTGTCCTAAGAAAAACAGAACTGTTTAGCACCTATTTCAAATACTTAAAAGACTCTTAAGCATTTAAACATTAAAAAATAAATAAATAAATAAAAATAATAATTTTTAAAAAAGTATTTTTGTATCATTGACAAAGATGCTTTTTGAAAATCTAACTAAGAGGGGTCCACCAGAGTCTGTATGTACCTATGTTACATCAGCAGTGAGCACTCAAGTGGCATGAAGTTACTAGGTAACACAAAGCAAGTTCCCTACTCTGACACGACAGGTCTCGGTGAAAGCCCACTGATATCAGTCTGTAAAAGAATGGTGTTTGAGTTCAGCAGGGTTGCAGTGGGTCTTAGCCAGGGCAAAGACTGAAGTGCCAGCTCCTGATTTCCTCCTAAGGATAGTCCATAGCAGCACAGGCTGCTCCGTGCCTTGGCTTCAGGCGGCCAACAACTCAGGCCACAGAATGCCTCAAAGTTAAACAATCTACAGGAAACTCTCCAAGGTAAGGTAATAGCCACTGGCAGAAACACTTGACAACACTGCTGGGGAGTTCCTGACTGTTCATAACAGACTGCCAGGAAGGGCACAGCAGGTGAGCCACAATGGCACAGAGCTGGATAGCCTTCTTGTGGTTCCTTCCATGCTGATATCCCACGCTTCTGCAGCCTGCAAGCAGGGCCAGGAGAGGAGTTCAGACTCTCTGGCCCATATCATTTAAGACCATTTTCACTGTGCTTAGCCTTAGCCTGCTTGAGCTACCTGTAACAGCTGTTGTAAAGCTATTTGTACTTAAGGCAACAGCGCTTGGTTTTGCTAAGCTGTTCACAGACATGGCCCACCACATGCAGGCCTATGAGAGCCAGCAGAAAGCTTCTCCCCAGGGGGCTGGAGGGCAGCCTGCTGTGAAGTGCAAGCAGGAACAGGGCAGTGCTGGCCCGAGGCCACACAACTGCCTGGCCAGCCCAGGGCATCACAGTGCTGGGACAGTGAGCTGGAAGCCTCCTCTGTGCTCTGGTGAACACAGCCCACAGAGACTGCCTTTGGACCTGATTCTCAGAACCGCAAAGGCCAAGTAATAACTGCTGTGGACTTGAGCAAGACCCTAAAGCCTTCTCTGTGTACCTTGCCCCACACTGGCTATACCCAAGATCCCAACCAGAAAAACACAAATTCCTTAGGATAAGGAACTTCCATTTGAAAGCTTTGGAGGAGGACCTGAAAAACTCATTAGCGACTGACCTCAATAATCTTTATATGGTTACAGTCTTTAAACCACCCAAAAACACATGGGGACATCTCTGCAGGATGCCAGAGACACTACTGAGCCAACATTATGATGGGTTTGTCCTTCTGCTGTAGAAAAGACCCACTCATGGATTACAACCCCACTGTGCCAGGCTTTTACAGCAAGCCACTTAGCAAAGAAACCAAATGCTGCTTTGCACCAGGCTGATAGCATCACCTGAATACATTCTTCCAATCCTTGCTACAAGGCATAACAGTTACCTTATCACAGATTTTAACTATTTCATTTCCTTTTACTAACATCCAGTAAATTGACTTTACAAAATTTCTCGAGTGCCTCCAAAAAAAAGTTCTTGATATTACCCTAATGCAAACAAAAACAGTTTTGCTAACAAAAACCCCACCACCAGCGAACGTGGGGTAATGAAAGATGCTTTCCTTTAAGAAATGTTAAACACTTAACGTTTTCACAACAACTGAGAGTAAGTTTCAAAAGGATGATAACTTTGTTTTGCAATTTGTTTATTGCTTAATCATGAAGACCAGATTGAGTATTTGAGTCACACAATTTTGTGTTGCACACTCCTACAGCAAAAATGTGCTGTAAAATTTTATTTCTTTCTCCTTCATTCAGCTTACTGCTTGCCTGCCCGACTGCTTATTCAGCTAACCATCTCAAAATGAAACTCAATCACATTGCAAGATTTCACTACTGCTAGACTATTTTATACAGAAAATATATAAGCATGAGGAAATAATGCACCACTATTCTCATATATTACATCAGAGTATTTGCTAACTAATACAGATAGGAAGCATTTTATTGCAGGCCCAGAGCAAAAACAGAGGAAGACAAGGTATCCCGGGTAAATGATACATTTCAGCATATAAAAAACACTCCCACAGTGTTTGCTGTTTCAAGTTCTACCTTCTAATTTTCAAATACTCCTCCAACAAAATTTGCATCAAGTCAGATCCAGACAGTCCACTCTATTTCATGTCTCTCCATTTTACTCCTTAAGTTATAGCAGTTACAAAAATTGATTTATTATGACTAAATAATTAATATGGCAACTGCAAGGTGAATTTGGGGTTAACAAGAAGGCAAAACATGTCTAGGTGCAAAACAATGGCAACACATGCAAGTAAATGAGAGTAATGTATGAATTCAGGTATTTCCATTTTGGGGACCCTACAGTAGCTCAGATCTCCACCTATCAGACTATTTCCGTCTCCATGGCATGAGTCCTTCCTCTGACTCCTCCTGAAATCCAACTCCTTTATACCCGAATTTCCCTAGGTATTAGAGTGAAAGCAGCATGCTGCCTGATGACTTGTATCTGATTATCCTGTATCTTCAAGGCCATCTGGGCCCGCTCTTGGACGATCACGTTCCATGACTTAGTCATCTTGCATCTATGACAGTAAGTTCATTACCCTTTACCCCCACTCCCATCCCAAGGTGAACATCCTAGAAAACATGCTAGGTTTTTCATACTTTACACTGTGTAAGTACATACAAATGTATTTCATGCACAACATGGCTCAGACCCTAAAGGATGTTCACTTAGAGAACATCAGGACATCTTCCAAGCTCCAGGCTTAGCTTGCAGAAGACGTTTCTTATGCTGCTGACGAACTGAAAATTAGAGATAAGAAATATTTCTGTTTCACTGCACAGGCTTGTAGGAATGAAACCCTATAATCACCGTGTATATAAAAGATGGAACAGCAAGCTGCACTGAGAGGAATAAAAAGGGCAACTAACCTTAAAAATATGGAATAAAGTGTCTGATATCAGAAATCTTCTGAAGTAAACACATATTCTCAATCCTTGAAGGAGACAATGCTCTCTAAGGACAGTGAGGAGTACTCTGGCCCTCTAGCAGTAAGATGGGTAGCACTCACAAGTAAAAGCAAAGAGCTCTAGTGGAAGAGGGCAGAATACACAGGTGTATGCAGTGGGCAGGAGTAAGTTTTATAGGCATACTCAGTGCAGTCAAGCATAAGGTATGGTTCAGCCAAGCACGTTACCTGTATTTCCTCCAGGTATTTTTCTCAGCATCCAAATGTCATGTAACTCTGTGGTTCCTATTGAGATACTATCCTTAACACACGGAGTTAAATACTGACAAACACTTGATTATTGTTTGACTGTTTATTTTAAATTCCCTTTGCACATTCTTCCACCAGTTGAAGCAAAACAGTTTACTATCTGTTATGATTCTAATGTTTGACATACTCGGTCCATTTTTCACTCCATATGAACAAAAAAGCAATCTAGCTTTGGCACACACGGCACCAAGGTATTTCAACTTCCCAAGATGTTTCTTTCATGGAAATGCAAAATAAGCCTGCGCTTGGGGAAGGGTGAAGAAGACTAGGACAGAAAAATCCTTCCATGGAGTCCGACCTCATTCACTTGTGAATCAATAAATACTGAGAATGAGGAACAGCTATTCTAACTCTTCCCAAGAAAACACATGGAAAAGAGACTAGGAAAAATCAGAGGGAAATGACACACCTAAATTTAATGAGCAGACGGAAAGAGATTATCATAGGGAACTTTTGTCTATAATCTGCTATGAGATCACTATCAGACCAAACAATAAGTTGCCTATATCCCAACGTGCAGCCACCTGTCCAGACGTCTCTTATCCACCATTTTATTGATGTCAGCACTATACATCTTCTTATTAGGATACCACTGCCACAGTTTCCCTACCAATAAATAAAACTATGATCAGCAGATCTGAAATACTGCGAATACTAGAAAAGGCAGTGGAGGCGCTGCTATGTGAAAAGGAGAAGCAGTAGTTTCACAGCAAAGAAGGAAAGGGTTCTGTAGCCCTAAGCATGTTACCCTGAGTGCAGGCAAGACTACTCCACATTTAGATAACACACAACAACATGCCGGAGAAAACGCTGCATGCCTACACAGAACCATCTGCCTATCTGCCCTACATAGTCAGAGGGCCTATGCACCTATGACCAAAAAATACCAGCAATATGTCAAATGGAATTATTACTTTTAGAAGAAAAACAGAATTTAACTCAATTAAAAAAATTACCTGCCAACAATTGTAGATAAGGTCCTGACTTCACACAGAAGTGCTATGCTATTAGCTAGGAGTAATGCGGACTTTCTTCACACAATGTATGTAGGATAGTCCTAAAGCTAATGCTAACATACACTACTAAGCTTTCAGAGTTGACTTTACTATTTCTCACACAAATTTTGTTGATCAGGAAGTTGAGGGGATTAACCAACATCAAATGTTAATCAGAGCTGCAGATGTCTCCAAGCCACCCGAGCACACTGCAGTCCCAGCTTCCTGCTACCAGGATGGGAACTGCCATAGCTCAGCACAGCAGGTGTGTCATACCAGCACTCAGATGCTACGCTGTTTCCTTCTTAGCTGTGTTGTCCTTTTCTAAGTAAATACTGGAAAGATTATTGGTGAAATAGGGAGAGCAGAAAATGTGATGTAAGCTACACACACTTAGCAGAGGAGCTGCCTTTGACAGATTGCTGCAGGGAATTACGCAAAGAATAATCCAAGGAATTATCCAATGTGAAAGGGATGGGACATGCAATAATGGTGCACAAGACTTTCATTCAGTTGTTTTTAATTCCCAATATTTCATGACATATGTCAAATCGTACTAATAATCAACACTGTTATTCAGTTTCGATGCTGAAAACAGTATTTCTGTTCCCCTGGCCGCACAAATTTGAAGTTTCTTTATCAGGTCCTCACAGTAAAAGTAGTATGAAGTCAAAAAATGAATCAATAAAAAGAGCAAAAGCGGTCATCACCTCTGTTTCACTACTTACAAAATAGTCAAAAAAACCAACCCAACAACAGTTGATGCAATCAGCATACTTCTGTTCTACTGTGACTGGTATGTCCACGGACACCTCAGCTTCTGAATATGAACAAATTCCAAAGTATTTTTAATCTGACTACACGAGCGCTTTGCCCAACCATCAAAAATACGACATTCCATTCTCACAGTGACCGCTCAGGGTACTCTGGCTTTAGCGACCCAGCTTTGCTAAGTGAGAGTGTTCCAACCGGCGCTCGTACTTTGCGGTGTGGCAGCAGCAAAAGCTCTGCCCAGCTTTTTGCAAGCACTGGGTCAGCGATGCTCACAACCACAAGCGCATCCCTACGTAAGCTTGCGCTGGGCTATGCTAAGCCGAACCTCCTGCCAGGTAATGCAAACTCCAAGGAGATGGAAGTCAGGCTTGATAGCACACTTTCTGTCATTTCAGCTAAAAGTAGCTGGACTGCTGGGAAATCTGGTTCAGGAATCAGCTCACAAGAGTCGGTTACTCCACACTGGAAATAAGACAGTTACTACTCAACATCTTCCGTGCGCTGAATGAAGAGCACTGCTCGGGCTCGCCGAGCTTCACCTGCCTTTCCAATGGTAGAGCTCATGCAACTCCAATAGCCGCTGCACAGGATGGCAAACGGGACAATACACAGAAAAGGTGGCCCAGAATGAAAAGGCTGGATGAAAGCCACAGGACCTTCCCTGGACTGACTAACCACACACTCCAGTAACTGCCAGTGAAGATAGTAAGGCTGAAAGAGGCTTAGTGCAAGCATGCAAGAGATTTGTGACAGAAAGTTAGAACTCCATGTCAAGCCTTTCATGCAAACAATAAATATTACTTCTGCTCATAATCAGACTTTTCTCCAGCATCGTCTTTGAATGTTGAACCTTTTTCAATTAATTAAAAACTA
>CM060571.1:10672500-10727500 GCA_030625065.1 Alectoris magna | reverse complement strand
CTAGCCAATTCACCTAACCCATGTGTTAGTACATAAAGACAGGAGTGTATGGGTGAAAGAGTTACAAGCCTTTACGTATGCAAAATAAATTCACTCAAAGCTTCATTAATATTAATTTAAATTCAGAACCCATTTACATTAAATTGTTCATTAAAAATTGCCTATTTTATGCAACATGCATTCCGCAAAGAACACATAAGAAACTGAAACAGAGGGCTCAATTTAATGATGGAAATATCAAAAGTAAATGAATTTGAATCATTCCAAACGAATAATAAACCAGCCCTCTCCCCTGCGCTGACGTGTCCAGTTTGGCAGGAGCCTGGGAAGGGCACGAGAGCTGCCCTGCTCCCCTCTCACCAGGGCTCACTCAGCGCCCTTCTGACCTCTGTACCACCACAGAGCTTCACGAAAAGGAGAATTATTTATGGACAGCCACCCCCATAAAAACGTTAACTAATTGCAAGTGCACTGAATCACTTCGGAACTTGTATTTATTCCAACCAATGTCAAGTTTGGCTTCGCTGCTTACAAATAATCCCTCGCATTAAAAGAATGGGAGGTGAGTGGTGAGGCAAGCTGGGAAGGAAGAGTTCTTCGTTTGGTGAACTCCCACACCAACAAATACAGTGAGCTTAGCAATTCCCAACAGCTGTTCTGAATGAAGAAGAAAGAGTCATAATTAATAACATGTGTCCTGACAGAATTAATTAATAATTTATAATTAAGTCTAAAATATGAACTTAGATTATTCTTGAGGAGTTGCACCTTCACTGTCTGCCCAAGGCAGGTAATGGAACTGGCAAAGGGCTTGCAGATATTTTATGCTCTCCCGGCACTCCTTCCCCACTCTCCCTGTGCCCCTGTGGAAAAAGCCTTTGAACATTTCCTAAAAAAAAAATATCTTAAAAGTTGATACTTGCACTGAGAACTGTTTCAGTTCTGCAGGCTGTCTTTCTATTGAGATGACCAGAATACTTCTCAGCAGCAAGATCGGGGAAATTCAGGAGAATTAAATCTCACAGCCTCAAATTAAGCTCTACTTACTCAAATCTTACCATTCTTTTTATGGAAACGGTAACAAACAATTTCAAGCCCTTAGCAGTGTTCTATCCTGCATCAGTACACTTAAGAAAAGTACTACGTGGTCTCTCGTGGACTATGTTTTAAATCCTTTCAGCCAATTTTTATGCATTTTTTAAAATACCAAAATCAAGAGAAATCAATTGGATTTTTTTTCTCAGTCCTCCTGCTTTAGGTAACGACAATAAAAAATGCAACACAGCCATTGTTTAGTGGGATTTTTAAAATTAATTTAATGTCTAACTGCAAATGCTGGAAACTAGAATTAATCTGTCTGGATAAAAAAAGGCTTACAGACATTTAAATGCATGTATCGGGACACTTTATCAACCTAACATAAAATTGTCATCTTATCTTATTATATGACTATTTTATGCATGTGTCAAAGAATTTAAAAATGAATGCCTGTCTATTCAGTCTAATTACAACTGCATATTATCTGTCTGGATGTACCAGTCCATATCATTGTTACCAAATACAATATATTGTATTCACCTTTCATTTTTAACTCGAGGCTGATAAACCACAATTTGGGCGTAACCAAATTAAAAAAAGAAAAAAGAAAGAAAGAAAGAAACCCACACACAGGAAGAAAGAAAAAAAAAAATCACACTCAGACACCTGAGGTGGATTGTTTGGTAAATGATGCTCAAGTATTGCACAGATAAGATAACCCACGATCACTCTGGAACTGTTATTTTCGGTATTGTATCATAGCCATACACACACACACACACTTGACAACGCAACGCTTCAGGCATCTTAATGCTTCATCTCCTAGCTGTACCTTGTAAATAGGGCTTTATTAAAATTTGACAATCGATATCTGGATTCGCCAGGAAGCAGTCCTGACACTGGATTAAAATATGGATTACCATACCGTAAAGCCAGTAGCTACAAGGCTTGCTCTGAAAGATAACACGTAAGGTTACTTCACGTTCTGGCAAAACCTTCCTTCTCCTTCCCCATCCAGCACCATGTGTTTGCACGTTAAGTGTGCACACAGCACACTTCGAAACGTTGACACACTTCGGCCCAAAGGTGCTCTTTTCTCTACGGTTCCCACTAATCCTGGAAGCAGCACTGACAAAAAGGAACCACTCTAATCCTGCTAACTCACCCTAGCTTCACTGCATTTCCCATAACCCTGCAGCAGTCACAATTCATTCTAATCACTTTACAAAACAATCTTTAGTAAAAAGAGGAAAAATGCAGACTTGTAAGCCAATTTAAGAAATAACTGCTGATACATCAGTTATTGACTATTTCACTCCTGCTCATGATAGTGCTCAAGGCAAAACTGAGAACAAAATGACAACATCAACCGCACGCAATAAACTGTGGCCCAGGAGAGCACTGAAGCCCTAATTGACAGCTGTCAAGCTAATGGGAGAAATGGCAGCTGATTCTGGAAAATTCTGTTTTCCAGACGGATATTCAGTGGAATCTATCAGGCCTTTTTATATTTATGCCCCTTTCTCTTTTTTTTTCTTCTTTTTTTTTTTTTTTTTTTTTTTTTTTGCATTGTTCCTCACACTTTGCTGAAAAAAAGAAGCAGAGGACAGCCATAACTAATCATTTTGTCAGCTTGCTGCTAGGAAGAATCTCTGTCCAACAGAGAAATATGTGGCAGGTTTGGAGGCAAATAACGCACCAAGGGCTGACGCTGCAAGTACCTTTATAGGTAGTCTACTTTATCGCTACATTTACTTTTGGGGTATGTATGTAGTGGCAAGCAATTCCCATAAATTAGAGAAAGCATTCAACTTCCTGAACTCGGAGCTGCCTGGAAATGTGGCTGCACAATCTTCGTGCCAGCTCACAACTGTACTCCTGCAGCGCTCTCCCGGCCTCGCTTTGGAGGCACTGATAAACTGCGAGGAGCCCTGAAGTCTGCGAGAAGTGGCAGCGCTCCGCAGATCTCAGAAAGCGCTGCCATGGATTCCACTGTTCACCCCGACCGCCTGCGCCCTGTGGATGTAAGCACTGAAGTTGGCAGCAGCCTACGAAGCGCGCACGTATCTCTAGGGTTCAAACCATGCTGTATTTAAAAAAAAAAAAAAAAAAAAAAAAAAAAAAGAAAGAAAGAAGCAAAAAAAAAAAAAAAAAAGTTTGTTTGTTTTTCCAAAGGGTTGAAACTCAGTGCCACTGTCTGGGCCTAAAAAGCTATAATTGTTTCATTCAATAAAAAAAAAAGTCCGTTTCCAACAAATCGTTAGTTTCCAGTCCCCCTTCAAAAGAGCTTAGTATGTATACAGAATATGTATTAAGTCATTTCTGTCAATAGGAAGTACATTTTCTTGATCTTTTAAATAGATAGGTTTCTAAAAAAGCTGTGAGTGAAAGCTATAATTTAAGGGCAGATAATTACTATTTGCACGAACGAGACTAGCCTCTATTAATGCAGTACCTTAGCTTTGCTAGCCAATCGTCTCTAACTAATAAATATTTTCTTCCTTCTGCCTTACATGACAGCAGCCATCGGAGCAGCAATTCTGATCGCTCCCTCGCTTTACCAGGTGCGGAAGAGCTCTGCGACGCCTGACTTCCCCCCCAAATTTATCTACGATATTCACCTGAGCCTCAGAGCAAACAAACTGAAATTATCATTTTTACAGATTCTTGATTCTCAGAGACAGCTTTAGTCTTCTACAGTGTGGTGTTAACACTTGGGCTAGACATAAAGAATTTGTGCACCTGTCTGTTATGTCTGCAAGCTCTGTGCTGCTGAGAGTTCTTTGTTGTTGTTATTCTACTCCAGACCATTAAAAGGGCCCTAATTCCTATGACATGATTATCCAGGTACCAAAGCCCATTTGTCACCTGCAGCAGAAAATTGAGTTAATGCACAACTAAAGGCAACCAGGACTGTGTAATATCAACTTGATTACATCAAACTAGCTGCAAACCTAATTCTGCTGGATGACACTGCGTGGAGCTTGTCATCTCCAATCATTAAAGCTGTCAGGAATCCATCAGGTTTACAGCTAATTAGGTGAACACTAATGAAGCTGGCAAAACAACTTTTCTTTTTTTATGGCTGAGCGGACCTTTCAGTTTGGAGAAAAAAAATTCTCGAGTATTCTCAAGGTTGCTGGGGACTGGATTTCCTGAGTTACCAATCAGCAGACATCTTTAATTCTCCCCCCTCCACCACCTTTTTTTCTCTCTCAGTACCAAGCAATCAATTTGTCATCACTCTCAGTATGCCACAAAAGCAGTCATGAACCTTATAACTCGCAGTTCTGAAGCCAAAAAGAAGGAGGGGGGGGGAAAAAGTAAGTTTCTTCTGTCTTAAAATAAAACCCCACGTACAGCTCACTTATTTATCTTCATGCACTTATCAACAGCATAAATGTTCTTGTTTTTTCACTCTTCTCAAATAAGTAGCCCTTCAGTCATTCTACATCCCCCATATCCATTAGGCAGAGGCATTTTGATAAAGTAAAGCCAAAGCTAGTGTATGGGAAAGAATGAAAGCACTCACTCTGCCAACTTCTGATTGACCATTAAGCTATTGATGAATGTGCCTGTCAGGAGAGAGACAATTAAATCAAATATGAAACAAAGTCGTTTTGACGGGTCATTTTGATAGAGCAAAACCATTCTTCCATCTCCTATTAGTCCTGCAGTCAAGTTTTTGTAATGAATATTTCTTAACTAACCTGTTATTTCTTTGCTGTTTTTAAGGTGTTGGTGGGGGGGGGGGAAAAAAAAGAAAAAAAAAAAAAAGCAGCAGCTTTTGCTGCTATTGGAAAAAGTAACATTTCCAATGTGACCAATAAAGCAGCATTTCAGTGGGAAGCAATTACACACAATACTAAATGTTTAATGTGGCTATCAAAAAGCTAAAAGTTTAAAGAGATTGCACTTCTGCTAAATATGAAAGATAGATCACACATCATGGATGATTCACTTGAGAAAGGAGGAAGAGACGGGGAGTGGAAGAGAGAGGAATAAAGGTACCTTGGAACACTTCTGTAGTGCAGAAGCGTTTTCTCCCAGCCTACAGAAAGCTCAACGTAAAGCACCGCCGTTTGGAGAACAAGCCAAGCACTTGGGAGAGCTAGAATTCACAGAGCCAAGTTAACGTTACGAAATAGAAATTTCCAAGTACTAGAAGAAGTTCACCTTTTTAATTAATTTGAGAAGCATCATTCCATGACACGGTCGAGAAGTTAAAAACATTAAGCACTTGGCTGAGATATTATTTGCTAAATAGTATCACTATCAGACTTGCAAACTTCAGAAACTTTCTAACTGTTAGTGCAGAGATCTGGGCTGCCAGAAAGCACACTTTGCTATGCTAGAAGTACCAGATGAAGATGGGTACACCAGAGAAGAGAAGAAGGGAAGTGAGGACAGCCACTCACAGTTTGGGGTGCTCCCTGCCTCTCTTGCTGCCTACTGAACTCAGAGAGCACCGCTCACAGAACTTGTCAGCAGCCCTGCCGTGCTTCCCAGCGCCCCGCTCCAAGAACAGCCCACTCTTGGAGCTCCAGGCTGAGGGCTCCCTGCCTGAGGAGGCCACAAGCCCAGCTACAGCCACGCCAGTGCCACCACGGCCACCAGACCCCAACACAGACACCGGGCACCTACACGGCCGGGCTCCAGCTGCAGGTACGGTGTCACCTGCGGTCCTCAGGCCTGGCGGGCTGTCCTGGCGGTGTGGCACGGCCGCCACGAGTTGCACTGACAGGGAGCTGACAGGCCACGTGTGACGTCACCCAGCCTGGCGTTACCATGGCAAGTGATTTATTGATGTTTATCGGGAATGAATAGATCAAAGGCAGCCAGATGACAGGCGATCAATCAGCCATCAAATCAAGGATGGCAACAGGCCAAGGAAACCTTTTCCAGCCCACGTATCCCCAGCTAAGGATTACTGTAAAATTATGTTTGTTTGTTTGGGTTTTTTTACTCTTTTCAATTCAGCTTTTCCAGAAAACGTTCCGTAAGTTTAACAGGAGTTGACATTTCTGGCAGAAGGAAAACAAAACAGACTCACAAAAAGCCTCATCAGGACAAAGCCCTAAAAAGTATTAAAAAAAAAACAAAAAACCCACAACAAAACCCACCAACAAAAAACAACAACCAAGAAATGGAGGAAGTTGTAAAAGCACTATCAGAAACACTCGCCAGTCATTTGACAATGCACAGATCCCCCCCCCCCTCCTTTTTTTTTTTTCCCTGTTTTTTTTTTCCCTTTGGTTTCCTTTGCAGCCTCTCATCTGGGCTCATAGAGGAGGAATCGATGAGATTAGCAGAGGAGCGCCCAAGGACGCGGCCGGCCCATGGCTGTGGCTGTCCGTCCCGCAGCTGCAGAGCAGCGCCCAGAGACAGGAGCAGAGCGTAAAAGTTGGGCAGAGGACCCCACTCAGAGCGCGGAGCTCCAACTCACACCGCAGGGATCCCGAACCACCTCGTCTCTACTGCTTCATTCACGCAAGCCGTGCAGTTACACACATCCTACCTTCTTTTACATAAAAATAAAATTAAATAAGAGTATTTTGGCTGCCTTTCGCAAATCATTTGTCTGAGAGAGAAGGGGATGGAGAAGAATGGAAGCAAAGTAGGTGCCAAAGTACGGGCTGGAAGCGGACAGCACTGGGCTCCTTCCCCCAGCGCCGGCAGCCAGACATCCCTACGCGTGCACAGCCCTGCCCGCACCGCGGGCTGCCGGCACCCGGCGGGCAGAGTTGGGGACGCAGCGAAGTGGGTACCAAAGTGGGGACGGTGCTTCCACGAGCCCCCACCCCTGCAGCCCCAAGGCAAAAAAAAAAAAAGAAAAAAAAAAGAAAATACCCCCCCACCGCCCCCCCCCCCCCCCCCCACCGCCGCCGCGCCGTCAGACCGAGAGTTCCTCCGCAAAGCCGGGCGTGCAGCGTGCGAGCGGGGCCGCGGCGGGGCCGGAGGGGAGCGGCGAGCGGAGACGGCGGCTCCGTACCGCACCGCACCGCACCGTTCCGTACCTGCTGCGCGCCGGGGCGCCTGCTGCTTCCTCCTCGGCATGCTGCGGGCGGCGGGGGGGGCTGCCTCGGCGCGGGGGTGGGAAGAGTTGCTTTAGCCCCAGAGATCCGCTGCGCTGCTCCAGTCTCGGCTCGAGGGCTGGGTCGGGGATATATTTTTTGTTGCTGTGCATGCACGATGCCGAAGAGGAGGAGGAGGAGGAGGCGGCGGCGGAGGAGGAGGAGGCGGCACAGAGGAGAGGACAGCCCTGCTGCTGCTGCTGCTGCTGCTGCTGCTGCTGGCAGAAGAGGGGGGAAGTTTGACAAATCGCCCCGGAGGAAGGAGGAGGGGAAGCCCCCCGAAGAGGTGCGCGGGCGGGAGGGCCGGGGAGAGCCCGCGGCGCCGCACCCCGCCCCGCGCCCTCCGCCTGCCCCGGCGCGGGGCCGCTCACGGCATGGGGCCGGCAGCGCCGGGCGGCACTCGGAGAGCTGCAGCCGGCGCTCGGCGCTCCGCGGCTCCGGGCTCGGCGCTGGAAGAGCGGCGGCGGCAACAGGCGAAGCTTGAAGGGAAACGAGACGATCGCAGCGTCACTCAAACATCCCGCCCGAGGGACGCGGCGCCGCGCTCCCGCAACTCCCGGCGCGGCGCGGACCCCCCCTCCGCCGCCCAACTTCGCAGCCGCTCCGCCCGGCGCCGCCCCCCCGCCCCGCACACGCCCGCCGCTTTCCCCTCGGCCCGGCCCCCCCGCCCCGACCCCGCCAGGTGACGGAGGCGGCCCCGCACCTCGGCCCGGCCCCGCTCCGGGGCCGCGGCTCCCACCTGGCTGGCGCCTGCGGGCGGGCGGGCGGGCGGGCGGGGCGGGGGGGGCGCGGGGAGCTGCGGCCGTCAACGGCAGCGCCTTCAGCCGCGGGGCGGCAGCGGGCAGCGCCCTCACACCGCTCCGCGGGGCACCCGCGCGCAGGCCGCCTTCTTTTCCCTCTCTTTTCGGAGCATTTTGGTGGCTTTTTTTTTCTTTAATTTTTTCCCCTTTTTTTTTTTTTTTTTTTTGGTCCAAGTTCACTGGCAAGCCGCCACCGCGCTCCGTTCGGCGAGCGGCGGCGGATCGATGCGCTGCGGGCTCGATTGGGCGCTCCTGGGCGGCGGCGGGGCCGCGCTGCGCCGGGAGGGCCGGGCCGGGCCGGGCGGGTGGCGCGGGGCTGGGATGGTGCTGGGATGGGGTGGGGGCACGGCGGGCCCCGCCGCCTCCCGCAGCCTCCGTGTATTGGCAGCAGGAGGGGAAAAAACAAAACAAAACTAAACAAACAAGTAGCATTTTTTTTTTTCCTAAAGTTCACGGGGAGGAATTAAAAAAAAAAAAAAAAAAAAAAAGATGATGATCTCAGTGTTACGGTAAGATCAAAAGCACCTCCGCTCGCCCCCGCTGCTCCGCCCTCGGGCTGGCTCCAAGCACCGCACGGTGCGGATGCGGCGTCCCCGAGACCCCCGGGCTGTGCGTTCGGTGCGCGGGGCGGGGGCCGAGCGGCGGCGGTGGTCACGGGACGGTGGTTTTAACGCGGAGCGTAGGGCGAAGAATAAACCGCCGGAGCCTGTAGTCCCCGGGAGCCTGGTACTGCCGGGGGAAACGAAACGTTTGTGTCGAACAGCGCGGCGAGCTGTCAGCGCAACGCCCGGCTCCGTCCCGGCCGCGTCCGTGTGTCCGTGTGTTCGTGCGTGCGCTGGGCCGGGCCCGCTGTCCGCCCGCGTCCCCATCGGCGCTGCCGCCCGTTCCGTTCCGGAGCGGTAACGGCGCGGCATGAGCGGGAGCCGAGTGCTGCGCTCAGCTCGCGCTGCCCTCCTCCGTCCTGGAGTCAAAAATTAGGAAATTGCCCCGAAGCGCTGAGCGCAGCCCCGGGGACGCGTTGCTCGGCCCTCGCAGCCCCGCTCTGCCCCTCCGTGCGCGGGTGCTGCGCATCCCGAGGAAATCACCGAACATCGCTTGTGGGCTCTGCGAGTTGCGGCAACTTTTCTCCGTCCGCCTCCCTCCCCCCGGCCCCGCTCACCTCCCCGAGCTTCCTATCGCGCGCTTCGCTCTCTTAGGGCCCGGGAAGGCAGCGGGGCTCGTGGGGAAAAAGTCAAACTTTGGTGAACAGCCGCCGAGGAGCCGCCCGGACCCATACAGACAGCTCCGCGCTCGGGGCCGGCTCAGCGGACGCGAACACGCACACAAACACGCACACACGTGCCCCGCTCGCAGCCCGAAAGAGCCGCGGAATTGTTTGGTTGGTAACTGTACTCTCCCCCCCCCTCCCCCCCCCTCCCCCTTTCTTTTTTTAAGGAAGAAAATTCTATTGAACTTCCGATCGGACGGATTTCAGCTGGAAATTCGGAGTCCTTCATGTGCATTAGCTTCTCCGTGGGTCACGGTCTATTTCAGAGAGCCGGAACCCGTAATTGTATTAAGTGTCACATTTACAAACATAACGCTTACAAAACAAACGCACAAAATCGATGACCGCACGGGCTCTATCTGCAAAGACTCCGCACACGAGGCTCGGCGCTGAGTTCGCCTTTCCCGGCAGTTCCAAAGCCAGGTACCGATTATTTCCCAGTCCCACCGTCAGACGACCACTCCCGCTCAGCGTCCCGCCCGCTCGGCACCGCGCCCGCCCCGTGCTCCGTCGCTGCCCCTTCCACCGCCCGTCCGCTCAGCAGCTCCCCGAGCACGGCGGCGGGCTGAGCTGCGGGGGGCCCCGCACACGAGCAGCGCGGCAGCGGCCAGCAGGGATCCCCGGCTAAGTTCGCCAACTTGGCTCAGCCCCGAGCAGGGCGGGGGTTCGCCGGGAACCGCGGGGCGCACCGAGCGCCGGGCCCGGGCCCTCAGCCGCCCGCTACAGGCGCGGAGTGGAGCGGGGCGCAGCGCCGGCACCGCCGGCTGCAGGGAGCGCCCGGTGCCCCCCGGGTGCGCGGGGGCCTCTGCGGCTTCGCCCGGTGCGGAACAAAGGAGGAGCGGCGCGCATCGGCGCTGCCGGGACGGACGCGCCTCTGCCAAGTTTGTTTAAGAACACGGCTGCCCGCGCCCGACAACGATCCTCGGCTTTTGTGCAATACAAAGCGTTGTCAATAACCATTACAGCGGCGGCAATTATCTGAGGAGAGAACAAAGGCATTTTGTAATATCTACATAACTTTATTAGAGCAAAATTATTTTTAAATGCCTACGAATTCCCAAACCTCCTGAGTACAAATGAATAAAAGTTTTTCTTCGGGCTAAAATCTTTGCTTGAATGTAAATTGTTTGGGTAAGTGAATTTACACAGCAGCAAAGTTTGTTTGGCTCAGTCCGGTAGCTGCGCTGTAACGAACCAGATGTTTTGGCTGCAGATTATCCGGAGGACTTTCCCAGTTCTGCCCCGGAACGCCAGAACTGGGGCAGCTCCCCCAGCCCCGGGAGCGAACCCCCAGCTCCAGCCCGCCCCTCTCGGAGCCCCGCCGGCTGCACACCGGCAAAGCGAGAACCGCGCAGCGGAGCAGGGCAGCGCGGCCCGGCCCACCCCGCGGCCTTTCCCCGGGCACCGGCGGGGCCGGAGCGCGACCCGCAGCCGCTGCGGCCGGAGCTGAAGTCGGGCGGCCCGTGGAGAGCCGCGGCTAATGCCGCCCGCGAAGCCGGGGGGGTCGGGGCTGCCCCACTCGGCCCCGCCCGGTCCGGGCCGCCCCGCCCGCCGCCTCCGCGCCCACAGCAGCACTTTTTGGGGACGGTGCACTGAGACCCGTCGCCGCGGTGCCGTCCCGCTGAATTATCACTTCTTTTTTTTCCCCCTTGAAAGGACTTGGGGGTCTCTGAAGAAACAATCAGCCGCTGCTCTGAAGGAAAGGAGCGATACCATTCAGAGCTACTGTAGCGTAATGTGTTCACTTGGGCAGCAGGAAAACCCTTTATGAAAATTAGTTACAGAGCCTGAAACTCCCCCCCGTTTGCCAACCGCAGCCATTGTGCGCACAAGGCTCAGCGCAGCCCGCCCGCACGAAGTTGGCCCCACTCCGGCTCGGGGAGCTCCTCCGTGCAACCCCCGGCGCTGGGGAGAGGCGGGAGGCAGCGGCGGGGCCGAGGCGGGGGGAAAGGGATCCCCGCCTGCTCCCTGCATCACCCGGGGGTCGGCGCTGCCCGGCGAGCGCGGCCGTGCCCTTGAGAGCGCCTGTGACCTCATGGTAGGGAGATTTGGTTGTGCCCAGATACATCCTGCAGCGGGAAAAAGCACGGAGCGGAGCTTCTCCTACCAGATCCCTCCTTTCTTTCCGTAGAAACTTCTTCCCCAGGCGGCTGTTTTACTAATTTGCATATAGCGTTTGCGTTAAGATAGGCAAGTTTCTCTTAAAAACACTAAAGAAAAGAAAAAGGCGTCCAGCTGCCACCAAAAGGACCTCGCTCTGCCCCTGGCGCCCGGTGCCGCTCCGCCGCGGCGGGACGTGGACAGTAGCGGCCCCGCGATCCGCCCGTGCCCAGGGCCGAGATGCGCCGAGCACCGGCGAGTCCCGGTTGGCACGGCCCGGTCAGGAGGGAGGTGGAAACTGAGCAAGTGTGACACCGGTATTGATTCGCTCTCTTTGTTCTCGTGTCATCGGTACACAATGGAGAGAAAGAAACGTGACTTAAAAATTGCAATTAACCAGCTTCAGAGTGGGTTTCTTCCGTGGGGTAGCTCTTGTTATCAAATCCCATTCCTTCTCTAAAAAAGCGCTTCCAATTTTAAAATAGAACAGACAGTGTAAAATACCTTCCATCTTTCTATTGTAAGAGTTACTTCAATTACGACTGGAAGTTTCCCACAGGTTCAGTCAGGTCTTGAAAGAACGGCAATTTTTTTTTTTTCTACTGTTTTAAAAGTATTAACTTCCTTTCAAACATCCCTTAACCTTTAATGTTTTGTAACTTGATGAAAAGGTCACTTTGCTTGGAGTGGGTGCATCTGCTTCGTAATTGTTCTAATACCAGAGCTCCATCCCAACGCTAAATTCTTCTACAAAGGTTTTTTTTTCCTTAATACACTGTTGGTAAGGTTACCACGAGTAATTGTTCTAAAGGCAGAGAGCCACAGACCAAAGGATGCTCGCACCTTATTTAATTTCACCAACCTCAGATGCTCAGAGCTGCATCAAACAGATGACATCAGTGGGACTCTGAGAAGAGGAACCTGACCAATTCATCCCACCAGGGCGGGCCTGGGGCAGGGCAGGACCAGCATAAACAGATGGATTTCTGGACCCTGCTGTGTAAGGAAGTACCGCCGAATACTGAGCAGTATTCCCCTGAGCCTGCAGCAAGCTCTGCCCGCGCACTTCAGAGCTCTCTGCAGGGAACTGTGCAAGGAAGCAGTGCCGCAGGTGGGTCAGGGCCCAAGGAGCAGCCAACACCAGAGATCCGGGGCCACTGAGCAGCAGTTCTCACCAACCAGACCCGAAAAGCGATGCTGTGTTACTAATCCAATTATACCTTCCATCACTTGCTGTGAGGGCAACGGAAGCCTTTCAGCACGTGTAAATCAGCATTTAGCAGTGGGGACAACACTACTTTGACCACTTAGCCAGCTCTGATACAGGCAACCCATGTCCCTTCCCACACAAAGGGAACACATCCGTTCCCTCCCTGGGCTCAGATTGCCCCTCTGGGGCAGAATGGGGCCCGGGACAGGAGGAGAACTCCCTTATCCACTGCACTGCAGCTGCACCTGACTGCAGCGATCAGAGCAAGGATATGAAACTGAAGCACTCATCGCTCCAAAACGTATCAAGAGTTTCTCATTCTTACACAGTTCAAACATCCAGTGAATGTGTTTAATTAATACTTGGCAATGCATTTTTTTTTTTAAGATTAAAAAAGAAAAAAAAGAAAAAGAAAAAGAAATGAGCTAATTATATTGCTTAATATTCTAATAAGTTTTTGTTCTTGTTTTTAAATAACACGCTTTTTTAGCCAAGCCAATCCCTTGAGGACCACTTCCTCATTTATAAGGCAGTCCCCAGTGGGAGTTAAGAGGAGGCTATTTTATATGAGGAAAATGTGTTCTGAAAGAGGAGCCCTATGCAGATAACCCCACATCACATACATCAGGATGGAGGCTGGAACGTGTATTCCAGTGATGCAAATCTTCCCCTGCAATAATTTGCTCATTAGCATTACCAAAAGCCCGGATACTGATGTCTATGTATTTGTTCTTGTATTTTTTCACAGCACTAATGCTTTTAACTAAAATTATTTTAAAATTTTGTTTTATTTAATGAATTTAAAGGTCAATCCTCTTCCTTTCCATATGCAAATCCTATTAACAGTAGAGGCTTAATATGAATGGGAGTTAATACACTAGAAGTTCCCTTCACACCCAAACCTCACAAGGAAACAAAATAACCTCAAGATAATTTCACCAAACTCATTGCTTTCTCCTGTTTTTGAGTCACCAAACAGCAGGCAGTAGTGGGGAGAAGGGACGGGAGGGCAAGTGGGAGCTGCTGGTACAGAACAGGGCACAGCTGCAGCCCTCTGACACACACACAGGTGCCACACAGGCCCTGCAGGCTCTGAAGGCATTTTTTAACTACAGATGTTGGTGTTACAGTGGCGGCACAGGGAGGTGGGAAGGGACAGCCAACCCCAGCGCTTTCCTCTGCAGGCCTGAGGAAAACGTTCCCTGTGTCACCAAGAGCAGCCCGGCTGACACAGTCCTGGCTGCTTCAGGCCGTACAGGAGCTGTCTGCCAGGCATTTCAAGCTGCTGGGCCCAGGTGCCCATCAGCAGAGCACCACCAGCTCAGAGTGCTTCTGTGTTTGTGGGGAACAGCAAAACCTGCGCAGCAAGGCTAGCCCTAGGCCTTGGTTCCTTGGGGACAGGCCACATGACTTAGGGGCAACCAAGG
Organism: Alectoris magna; assembly: GCA_030625065.1. Taxonomy (NCBI): domain Eukaryota; kingdom Metazoa; phylum Chordata; class Aves; order Galliformes; family Phasianidae; genus Alectoris; species Alectoris magna. The sequence continues at coordinate 10,713,584 of CM060571.1, read as the reverse complement.
ACTACAACTATAAACTCCAGGCCAGCAGCCTGACTGACCGCCCGCTCCTGGTGTGACTGACCTGCTCCTGGCGTGCCAGGCCTGCTGCTCCCAGGAATCACAGAGCTGCCGCTGGGATGGGCCGCAGCGTTCTGAATCCTCTCACAGCGCTCAGCAGTGGGTGCGATGCAGACCTGGCTCAGGAGCCGTCGCAATGCTGGCAGCACAGATGGGCTCCTGCTCCTCTCAGACTGGAGCAGATGACATCTCATTGTCCCAGGGCTTATGTTAAGGCCACCTCTTCTTTCACAGCCCTGATGTGGCCAAAGTGTTGGCAAGGGGAGGGCTGGAGGGCAGGCAGCACGCAGAGGTGAAGGATCCGTGGCGCTGAGGCGGCCTGCGCTCTGTCCAGCCCTGCAGGCTGGGATCACAGCCTGATGGACGCTCACAGCTCCCACTGACTCCTCTGCAAACCAGAGAGCACAGAGTTAGGTTTTGTATTTGACATGCATGACAAAATAAGACTTACACAGCTTATGTTTGTTGTGTGAACACTGATTGCTCTGTTTCCAGCCAAATAGCAAAGCTCTGTAATTGTCCAGGTACGTCACAGGCTCGAGGTTTGCATTTTTACAAACATTGGGTGTAAATTACTTCCACAAACAGGAGTCTGGACTCGGTGAAACAACACAGTTGTCTGCTATAGCAAATCTGGTGTTCCTGGATTCAAATCTGCTGGAGGCATTCTGGATTTTAATTAATATATTGCTTCATATGTATGAGAATTTCTCTCTCTCTCTCTCTTTTTTTTTTTTTTGTCTGTTTTCACACACTGCACTTCTAGTTTAAACAAAATGCATTCTCTGCACTGCTCTCCAAAGCAATTGAATAAATATCACAGACTGTATAGATCCAGTAGCCTTTCCAGTGAGCAACACAGCAGTCATGCTTCACAGAAAAGGGATAACATCCGAGAGTGCAGCTGATAAGAGCAACAATTTACAAAGCAAGAGATCTGTTATGCAGTGAAAGCTTTATTACCATGACTTGACGTTACGTCTCCAGCACATAAGGGTTAATCATGGCAGCAGTTTGCAGCTGGCTGCGCTCTCGGGGGAGCCGTAGCGATAGACTTCTGCATGCAAGACAAGGTCAGTGCCGCTCCCCGGGGTCAGCCGGCCCCGCGATAACACAGCTCCCAAACTTTGGCCCCAAGGAGACACAGGTGCCAAACCCATTTTGTGGTCTGCTGTAGAGCGCTTCTTGTGGTTTTTCTTCTCCTCGATAAAAACACATACATAGCTCTGTGGTATATAATTGGACGGCGAGTTTTCAGAGCTACCCATCAGCGGGAGTTTTCTGTGGCAGCAGTGGGTTTGTGAGCTGGCCGGGTACATGTAACATTTCACGGGAGACTTACTCTTAGTGGACTGAGAAAACAGAGCAGTCAGTGCTGAGTGTAAGGGCCAAATCCTGCCTAATTTGTGCAGGCTCACTGTTTAAAATGCTCAAAGGCTAAAGCAAGCAGAATTGGACTTCAACATTTTATTAATATTTGTCTTCTATTGCTACAAGACACAACAATAATCAAATAAGAAAAACTTTAATCCTCAAATGCAGCTTTAATCTTCAAATTGGTTAGCTTATCAGAGGGGTAACATTTATTTCCAAAGACAGGCTGCTCGGAGGGATCGGCTGAAATGGAAACCTGTAAGTGAAAGGATGTAAGTTTATTGGGCAGTGTTGTCTATATTTATAGTTTCTGCTCAACCCGTATTTCTGTTTTTATATGCATGTGTCAAAAATTAATACACGGCAAACTTCACCAACAGTTTTAAGAGATCCTAAAATATAATAAAATCAATAAATGATGTTCTGGCATAAACGTTTCTGTAGCTGAGGGTGGTCAGGTTCAAAGGGCAACATCTGACCATTTCTCTTTCCCACCCTGCTGCGGAGTAGGACCCTCCCCTCAACTTCAAATCACTGGGGAGAGGGTAATTTAAGCTATACTTGATGTACCCTATACATCACTGTCTTCAGGACCAGGTTTAAAATTAAACTCTGATGTACAAAGTTAAACAAAAATGAGATAAAAATTGGCAGGGGTTGAAGAGGGTCAAAGTAGTCAAAACACAAGGTAGACTATTGCTTCTTTTGATTTATGTTATTCCGTGCACTAAAAAAAAATAAAATTATAGCTCTCATGGAGACTTTTTTCATTGAGAATAACGCATTCCTAATTTGTTTTCTATAGACTTACAGGGCATTTGCTCCAGGAGAGGGAAGCATTTATTTATTTATTTAGTTAGTTAGTTTGGCAGGGGCAGAATATCATCAGCTGTTGGCAGAATATTCAAATTATCATTAAGTGCGACCTTTGTCACTCAGCAGCAAGTGAAAGAGAATAGTGTTTCACTTTCTGTTAGCAGTTACCTTACAATGCATGCACATACAGGCGAATACTCACAGAATTTAGCTTTGAGGCAACTCTTTTAAACGCAAACAACGCGCTGCAGTCACATTTGGTAACAGAAAGAAGGGAGTTCAGTGAATGTTTCCTTTCTCATGTTTTACATGCACATAATGCAGTTACCCTCCAGAAATTCAGTACAGGAAAGATGCCAAACGGAGGATTCTTTTGAAACCAATTCAAGAAAATCCTTGCAGGAAGTTAATTTTTTATGATGTAGTCAACTTTTCCACATATTGCCATTTATATGGTTAGTGTGTGGACTGCAGGCAAAGTAATTCAGAATTGTAATCTTTATTTTCTCTAATACGATAATTAAATCAACTACTATCCGCTGGAATCAAATGATTTTTTTCTGTGCTACTCCAGTGAGAGGAATACAGGAATTCTACTGCCTCAACTGCCTTGCTAATGGGAAAATGAAGAAAAATCAAGTCCTCGGACAACTAGTAAATAAAAAAAGTCCTCGTTTTAAGCATGCAGGTTGACATGTAAAGATGTTGAAATCTTTTTAAAACCGATTAGGCAAGGGGTTTGTTTTTATGTTTTTGTTGTGGGTTGTTTTCTTATTTATTTTTTTTTCTGGAAAGTTTTTAATTTTTCCAAGAAAAAGTCCTATTGACTTTATATGGATTACAGCTGGCTGGAGTTGGCTCATTCTTTAGTCTTGGGTTGCATGAGGGCATTGGTCCCACAAAGGGATCTAAGCTCTAAAATTGCCTGAGCTTGGTTTTAAATCTAACGGGAGAAAAACGCTGTTGAGACAATGATAAAAGAAGAGTTTTTAAAGTGCTGTTTGATTAACATTGACAATGAAGATTCTCCGTTAATTTACTAAGGACATACCTCCTATTTAGTATGCAGATTTTAGTCTTTCAATAAGTCTAAGTGATGCACTGTATAAAATACATTTTATATGTGTGATTTTACAGGACTGATCTGCATATATGCTTTTAATATGCATGATTTGGCAAACAATTTATGTAACAACTAATGAATGCAATTTTTCCCAGACACCTGATTGGGAAGCTGAAAGTGAAATAGATATAAAACCAGCAAATCGTTTTAATAGGAATAGCGAGCAAAGATAGAGATCAAATGCTATAACAGGTCCATTATATCACTCATAGCCTAGCGTGCCAAACCCTCTGAGTTTAACAGCAATATTTTTTCTCCTATCAGTGAAGACATTTTCAAATATCTGTTTTGTTTTGTTTGTTTGTTTAAAGTCTTTCAGGGTCACAGAGAGATCTAACCACATTCTCTGTAACTACAGCAGATTGTGTGCAGCAAAGAGCAGAGGCAGGAGCTAGTTGGTTAGGAAAAGGTGATACAGAATTTTTCTTTGTCCATTACACTTTAGGAATCAGGAGATCTACGAATTAAGGAGATGGTCACAAAGGTGACAAGGAAGTCCCATAGTATTCAAGTAGGATGAAAATGCTTTGAGAGCCTGCAGGATTTTAGAATGAAAGTTCAGACAGAACAAGAGCTACTCTGAGGCTAGTAACTGCTCAGAAAGCAGGTGAAGAACAAAAAGACGCAAATAAATTAAAAAGAGGGAGAACATCAGCTGTTAGACATACAAGTAATCCTTTAAAAATCATGTGCTTAGCCTGTGACACAGGAGATGAACTGATTGATTCCTCCTTGCACAAGGCAGCTGGCTGGGGGAACTGCTCCATGTCCCAGCTGCTCACTGACTCCGCTACCTCACCCAATCACCCAAGCCTATGATGTGTCAAGGTCCCTACGAGCACTGGTCCTGTGAGGGCTTAATTCAGAGCTCATCACAAACAAAGGGAAGATCTCCACTGACTTTGTGGTAGATTTTGTTAGACTTTTTCCATCTACTCAGCTCCAAGAGAGGTTTCCATTTTGGTGTAAATATATACTGTCTGGTTTTAGTGTACAGTATTTTTATGGAGTGAAATTTGCTTGCCAACATCTATAAATACTCTAATTATTAACAACATTTCCTCAATCCTTGTTTTATCAGGAACGCAGTCTCACCAGAACCTTCTTTTGAGTCCAGTATATTAACTCGCTCAAGCACTTGAAAGGTACCACGCTCTGAGCAACAGTAAAGAACTGAGCCTATAATTTAATAACCCTCCTTCTGAGTAATTAGTATTCACTCAATGAAATTCAGGCTTTGCAGAGGTCCAGTCAAAGGCCTAAGCACCATTTAAGTCCAGCTGATTCCCCAGGGCACCTCTAAGCTGAATTGGGCCCCATTTTATTAAATTATAATAGAAAGACTGCCATGTCAAGTATTCCAATGCTGAAAGACCCAACCCCACAAGACCTCACACGGATAAGTAATCATCACTTATGCTAATAGCACATTTGACTTCCGTGGGATGACACATGAGGATGGACTACTTACTTGACTAAGATTAGTAAGAACGGGCATGTTACACAGAACAAATGACTTCTAAATACCCAGCTGCAGTGAAGTGCTGACTCCCATCAGTGAGTGCTGTGAGGGTGAATGAAGGGCAGGATATGATCTTTAGAAGCCTCGCTGAATGCAGTTATTGAATTGGTGACAGTTTTGCAGATTTCTAACTCATAATAAACCTCAGCTTTGCCTCCTCAGTTACAAGCTTCTCTCCGCCATTCCTCTCTCCTGCTTTCCTTTTCTTTTTCCATAATCCCACAGTTGTTGGGTGTTTTTTTTTCACTCTTCTTTAATATTTGCAAGTGAATTTAGTGTTTTAGAGCACATTTAAACAACAGTCACAAAGCCACAAATGCTCTTATTTACCAGCAGAGCACACTGCTTGGTAGTATTTCTCTATTGCTCTGAATGTCCCTCCCCTCTCCTCTGCTGGGATCAGTGCAGTCTCTGTGCTCATTTAGTCCTTGGCTTCTCCCTTCAAACCTGACGATAAAGGCATCATACTGGGTCTGTCGGTCCAGTGATTTGTCTGAAAAAATGCCTAAGTGTTAGGGCATCTGTTTAATACACTTTTTTTTTTCATTCAGTCACAGGAACAAACAGATTTCTGCCCTTATGCTCTACAAGGCATTTGTAGCAGCATCCTAGAAAGAGAATAATCTTTACATCTCACCTGCCTCAGTTTCACTTATTTCACAAATTCCTTTAAGCTTTATCTGAAAGCAGTGTTGTTGTCACCACTGGTGACTGGCTTCTAGGGGTATTTACAAATTCAGAATTAATTTGTTCCTAAGACCTGGGCAAAAATATATATATCTGGTAGAGGATTTATAACTAGCATACAGAATTTTTGCAATACCAAATCCAAAATCTAAAATGATATAACCTAATCACAAAGGAACCCTTAGAACCCACTTTGTTTGACCTATATTATAGAAAACCATATAAAGGCAAAGAAGATAACTGTTACAGCATTAGCGGTACTCTTAAATGAGTATTTTCCATTTTCTTGTAGGCTTCTAACTCAGATGTAACAACTGCTCTGTTTGTGTGTGCCTGTGTGTTTTGCCAATCACGAGTGAAATAAAAATGCCCTAATTTCTGCAACTCTGCTTTCATTACACTGTAAAGCACTAAAAGCAGAAACAGTTTCCTGAAGAACCCCTTCATAGCAGGCTCTTGAACAAGATGACTGTTTCTAATAAGCAACAGCTGTCGTTGTGGTTTTACTAGTCAAATGATTCATGTCTTTTGCTCAGAAATGATAAGTGGAACAAATGTTTACTTAGATATGTAACAGAGGAACAATTGAAAAATAGTAGACTGTCAAATAGAAATATTTTCCTGTTATCTGATCCTTAACAATTAGCCTGAACTGGTTTTAAGTCAGAAGGCAGCACTACAGCAGTGCAGTTAGCATTGGTAAAGAGTTTAGCACACAGTTTTGCAAACAGAATTCAGCAGGCTGTGTTGGAAATGTTTGCTGTGGCCTTGAAGGTTTCGGGGCCACGAGCAGCTCTGTGCCAGCTGCCACCCCACCCTCACTCCTGGCAATCTCCCCTCCTACCTTCAGTCATCTTCGAAAGGAAGACAGTGAACTTTCCACTTGGTTTGTTTTGTCTTCAGGGAACATCAGTGTACTCCTTCTCCACTGCTTGGTCTTGAGTGAATACCCTCTGCTGTGGCTACCGCTTCCCCAGGATTACAGTGCCTGCTGGGAAGAGCAGATTAAATGAGGAAAAGTATTCTAATACAGGAGATTCCAGGCTATGTTCAAGGACAAAACAATTGCATTACTCCTTGGGTGCTTGGAAGGAGAAACTCAAGGACCTTTGGTGTCTCTCTGCTGCGCCTGAAGGCTGCTGCAGTCAGAGAGATTTGACACCGCTGTGGCATCTCAGGGCCAGAGGTAAATTTTTGTTAAGCGCTAGAGGAAGCAGTGGTGGACTAACTTTTATGAGCCTAAGAGGACAGCATCAAAAAGCAGTACCTGCTGCTTTGAAGGATGGAGCTGGGGGAGAAACAGGCACGGAGGAGATCAAGGGAGCCTTGGCATGCTCAGTGTGCGGATGACACCAGTGTACACACCTGTAATTTATTTGAGCTCATATTGATGCTTGCCAAGAAAACAAGGTTTATATCCACCATTAGTATGCACTGATTCCGGACTTTGACAATTTTACAGAACTCCCTAGCCAATACTGCTGTGTGACACTGCAATGAGTTGCACAGATTCTCAGAGCTCTGGTTTCCCATCTGTAAAACAGTGGTGATATTTCCTCTCTCCCCTTGCTTAGCTTGCCAGTCTCCTGAGACCAGCAGTCCTTTATTGTGTGCCTCTGTATCATCTCATACAACAAGACCCCACTCTCAGCTGAAGCCTCTAAGTATCACTGAAATATAAATAGATACTAATAAGAATATTTTGACACAAGATGGAATTTTATATTCTGGAGAGGGAAATAAAATATGTACTAAAGTCTAGTAAAGTGTAACCATGAGATCAAATGATAAAATTCTTCTAGAAACAAAGAGTTGACACAAATTTGTGAGATTAAAATGAACCAAAGCAACAAAGGCTTGTTCTGGTGGCTTATTCATATAAAGTATATGAAAAAGTAAGTGAGATGATCAAATTACCCTCACAGCATGGATTTTGACATGGATGTAGACTAACTGAGTCACTGGAGGACTGAGCAGGTGCGTTGTTCTAATTATACCCTCAGCCTAGTGAGGAAGGAGCAAACTTCCCAGTTGCTTCCCTGGTGGAGATAAGGTGTTATCAGCCATCAGCAAATGAGAGGGGAGAGCAAGGACAAGGCACCTGATGGGAGAAAGAGGAGGGAAGGAGGATGCTAACAGAGCACATTCATAACGCTCCTCATCTTTTAAAAATGTATACACACATCTACTCTGAGCCGTTCGGGTGCCACTTCTGGAACTCATTTCACGTGTCTCTGTTTAACCTTTCCGTATGGCAAGGAACACTTTTTTTTTAAAAACATTTTCTCTTTTATAGTCTTGTAGTGAGATAGCTGGCTAAATATGATGCTTTATTTGTTCATTAATTAATCAGCAACAGGCACACTAGGAGTTACAATCCGAGCAGTCCCACACATAGATTTTTATCATCGTATAACATAACCCAAGGGAAATACACTTCTTCTTCTTTTTTTTTTTTTTCAAGAGCATAAATGGACATTTCTATAAATTGCAACTACTTGGGAGCATGTAATATGCAATATTATTCATCTTTGTATTCCAGGTGAATCCAGACTAGACTACCAGCCTCTAGGGGAGTCTGCTTCATATAATTATCAGTATTCAAAGAATGATTGTAGATGTTGTAGCTTAACAGCAGGTGAATGGTCCTTATCTGAATATTAAATAAAGTGCAACTTGATTTCCAGGTTCTCTCTGACTAAATGTTTGCAAAGTCATTAGTGAAAGCATGCAGCTATAATCCCAGCCACTCTTTTTCTTACAAAGGATTTCCGCTTTTGTTTTTAATTCCTTTACAGGATGAATTGTTCACCTCCCTTTCCTATTCACACAGTCTTGCCCCTTGGTTGGACTACCAGAAACATCAAGGAAGCTGCCTTGTAAGTAGTGCCTACACTCGTCATTTTTTTAAAAATCAGAAACAACAAAAGAAATGCAGGGAAGAGCAAAAAAGAGGAAGATTTATTATTTCCTCTAAGGATTATCAGAGCTCTGAGTGTTGGGAAAAGGCTGTTTAGTAAACTGCTCCTTTGTCCTCCCAAGTTCTGGGAACTTGAGCTCTGTATTTGGTTTCCTCATTGCTTGATCTGTGAGCAGCTTTATATATTTATTTAGCAAAAGCCTTTTATTACTGTTTTAAAATGTGGGATTTAATGTACTTGAAAACTATCTTAGTAGCTCGATGTTGGATGCTATGCAAATATAGTAGATAGTTGTGTTATAGGAAAATTAATAGCAACAAAGAAAAAGAACAAAAACACCCCCTGCTGAGCAGAAGGGAACAGACCAGAACTGGCAAAGGAAAATTACTGGAGATAAAGGAAGAAGAATTACTGTGGGACTATATAAAATATGATCTTGAGGCACAAGCCATGTCTCAGTCCCTAGCTGGGAAGAGTACAAGAATCCTTCTAGAGAGCTGTTTTTAAGAGGACTGTTTAAAGCTCTGCAGCAATGTACGTAGGCTAGAACATCGGCTGCATCCTTTGCCAAGCATCACAAAAGATTTACACCCACTAAAGGTCCACTTTTGGGCCAACAGTGACAAAAACCTCAAATCCATTCTTTAATATCTATATATTAATCTATTAATAATTAATCTATTAATCTATTAATCTATTAATTAATCTATCTAGATAGCTAAAACAATAGCGGATCCATTGCTGTGCCATGCTATGCCATGCCATGTACTACTCTTACGTGGATTCTCACTTATTCTAAGCTGTAACCTGTTGAGTTTTCAGCATGACATAGACAAACTACTTAGTTTTCAAGCAATATAGCTCTTGCTGCTGTTTCAGGCTTCTGCGGGCTCAGGCAGATGGTACTGCTCTGTGTACACCTCTGCAGAAATGTGGAGTAGAAATGTTTATTCTAAAAGGGAGGAGGGAAGAACGCTGCACACAATTCTGTGCTTAGCTCTGAATTATCCTGCAAGCCAGGCAGTCTCAGGAGTTAGAGAATCCAAGGGACTCTGCTTATATATGCCCAGTTTTATGGTGAAAAGCAATAGTGAGAGCTTTTTCCAGCAACTGAGCACTGCTATATTGTTTTCTTGTTTGTTTTTAAAATTTTAAAAGGTAGTAAAGTGAACAACAACATTGGGTTGAACAGTGCAAAATAGATTTGCACACTTCCCTTCAAATACTGCTTTCTTCCCTCCTCACACAGCTATCTTTCAAAGCCTGCTGATGAAATTATGTAATACTTACTGTAATTTCATGTTGACTGTGTAAGAATTTAAAGACCCTCCGTTTTGGAATTCTCACCCACTGAGAAATGGGCATTCTGTAACTCCCTGAGTTTCCTACTTTTCTAACTAGGAGCACCTACAGAGCAGCTCCTCTGGGTCCATTCTGCATTTTGTACCTATGCCACAGTACAGTTGCCAGCAATTCAGGAAGCAGCCTGAAGCAGTGTGGTTTTTTCCAGTCCCATATTCTTAGGCATACTTACGTGAAAGTGAACTGTACGGATCGGTTCTGATATTTCTGTTTTCCTAAGCTGAAAAGAGAAAAAAAAAACAAAACAAAAACAAACAAACAAAAAAAAAAACCAACCAAAAAAAAACAAGGAAACGGAACAACCTTTCCTTTTTGTGTGTATGTGCAGCTGTGATGATTTTCTGTTAAGGGAAGCACTTTTGCACATTTACACAGGAGCCCTTAGGTAATTTCTGGGGACTCCATCCTCTAGGACCAGAAATACTGTATTTCATCCAGGACAAAATGCAGAAGTTAACCCTTCTTTTTTTTTTTTTTTTTTTTTTCTATTTTGCATTTTTATATGTAAAAAAAATAATAAAAAATAAAAATAAAAAAAGAGAGCGAGAGAAAAAGAGATTAAAAAGGAGAAAAGGTACAGCCCAAATCATTCTGTACAACTCACAACTTCAGTTTTCAGCCTTGCTCAAGTGCCAGCCACCTGCAGTCACAGGGACTAGCCCTGATCTATCCTTAAACACACCCATGCTCTAATGATTCCTTTTAGCAATACCAGAGCTCACACTATTTGTATTCATTTATATTTTCATAATCTTTGGACTCACTTGCACACCTCTGGATTCAAAAACAAGCCGTGCAGTAGGCCATCTGTGCTTAGAAGCTGATGGCCAAACCCAACTCCAGCTGAAGCCAGGGGAAATTTTGACATTTGTTTTAATGGTGAAATTATAATCTGGTCAAACTACAGTAAAGGGTAAGATGATTTGCTTAGGGAGGGATGAGGGTTGGCTTTGTCCCTGTCATCAACCACATGCTGGCTGATTTAAGAATGAAACTTGGACCTGTTCACAGAGGTAATCAATCTTTAGATCGGACACTCTTGTTCAGCTACGCTAAGCAGTGGGACAAACAGAGAAATAGCAACCCTTAGAGAACATGAGAATGTCCTATGCTTTTGTATCTTGTCCTCCAAAAACTAAGAAAAAAGAAAACCACCAACAACAAACAGGGAGCTGATCCAGCATATGCTTCCTTCTGTAACTGACAGAGCGAGGCTGGTATATAGCACAGTACAAATTTTACAATTGCATAGCACTTACATTAGGAACGTAATTCTCTCTAAGTCTATAGTACATATGAGTTTGCCAAATTTCTGATGGAAGAAGACTGGGGAGAAATCTGACCCGTGCTCAGCAAAGACTTTTCCTGTCCCCTCATACAGAGACCCCAATCAGTACAGGCTGGTCCTCTGCAGTCCCTGCCCTGCCTCTGCCTGCTGCCCTGCTGCAGGGCTGGGAAGGAAGTGCAGGGAGGGTGGGCTGCCCCTATGAGCCTCAGCAACCTCCATAGCACAACACGATGACCCAAAGCCCTGAGCCAAGGGTGCTCTCTTGACTGCTGCTTAGTACATGCCTGGACATTTACAGCCCATAGCCTTTCCCACAAAGCCCGACAGAGGCCCACAGCAGGTAGATTACTGTTAGCCACAGAAGCATTCCTGAACAGATGAGGGTGTGAGCTTTGCAAATATCTACCCTATAAATCTGTTGTGTGGCTTGGGAGTAAAACAAAAAGCCACTTAAAAATTTCCTCTAAATTTGGCCATAGCATAGTTGTGCTAGTTCAAAGAAACAGAGTCAACTTTATTGTTATTAGTGCTTGGATCAAAGAAAATTATGAAAATAAACATTAGACAGAATGATAATCAACAGTGGAAAAGAAATGTTTACTAAAGATTTTCTTCTGTGTTCTCTTACCAGCATTAATAATATTTTCTTTTTCTAAAGTTTTCTTGCTTCCTTCAAAGAGATTGATTTCAGTAGAAAGAACAAACATATGCAAATAAACTGAATGATGTTATACCCCCTGCCCCTATCCCCCCAAACTGCATCAGATAATTCCATATTGTTAGTCTGCATTACATTTTTATCAGTTTTTTTGTCTTAATCAGATATGAAGCTCTTGCAGTACATCTCCAGAACCGAGCCGTGACCCTGATGTGACTCTACAGCACAGAAGCAGCCTTAACCCTGCTGTAATCTAATAGTTCAAATTTAACGGATTTGTTTTTTCAGTGGAAATAATGGCTTCCTGTCACAAAACAGAGCCACAGATTACATATCTGATAAATGGCTTTGGCATGATTTTTTCATGTAACACACAATTAACGGGGCTTTTTCATAAGACCTCATGGTTTACAGATCTGGTGAAAGCATTAATAAGTTCATTACTGTGCATTTTCTTCTTGGAAAAATATCAACGCTTCTGCTGGTGCTTTAAAAACAAATAATACTTTGCTTAGAAAGAGTTCACATATGCTTTGCAGTGTTCATATACCCTCAAAATACTATACTGAAATTATTACCTGTGAGTGTTGACATGTTGTTGTTGTTTTTTTTTCATGAGGCATATAATTATTATTGATAACCCCAAACGTAAACAAGGTAATCTTGATTTTATAAGCTTCCACCCATATAGATGCTGAAAATTTCCCCATTATAGCTATGATTTTTTCATTTTGCCATAATCCCTTAAATATTACCAACCAACAGCTGAACAATACTTGAGGAGATGTACAGTTCTTCCATGGACAGCACTGAATATTTTGAAGGAGTCTATTGTCTTTTTCTTGCTTTTGAAGTCGTGGTTCAGAACTGCTTGTGCCGCGTTGGTTGGTTATCCTCAGCCCACCCAACCACCAGCCCTACACTGCTGCATGCTGCTGGCTCCTGGCGCTTACAATGAGGTAATCATCACCTTGTAGTTCATTGGTGTGAATGCTGGTCAGATGGCCTGTATTTTATTAACAGAAATAGGGTCACAAGTCAAATACATGCTTGGGGTCAGTGAACAAATACAAAAGAAGATTAGAGGAACAAAAGAATGTGACTGGAGGGGTAAAATCCCACTGGGGGTTAATCGAGCAGAAATGTATCAAAGAATGTAAACTGCCCTTTCTTTTGTTATTCATCGTACAGGACGGAGTTCCTATGTCCTGCTGATTTTGGTTAGATAGAGCATCATCCCCAGAATGCTATCTTTTAATGAGCTTTCTGTTTGTAGCCTTACGGAAGGACTCCTGCCACACACTAATACTACTTTTAGTAAAATAACACCACCACTACAAACATCAGTAATTAAAAACACCCAGCATAAATATATGAATTATAAAGATTTGCTTCACCTAATATTGCACTACGCAGACTGTCTTTAAAAATAAGAGGAAAATAGCATACAATGTCATGTTTCTGGGATTCTGTTCTGCCCGCAGGACCAAGAATCCACAATTATACCGATTTAGCTCCCTCTTGCAAAGCAAATGAATTAATAAAAATTTCTCCGAGGAGATGGCGCTGTATTGCTACGGTTCCTGTTTTTCCTAAGAAAGACTATATCCTTTCAAAAGGCAGAACAACAAAAAAGGAGCAAGCATCCCTGATTTGCACCATAAGCACTGGACTTGGTAGGGCCCAAACGGCAGCAGTCAAGAAAAATCATAGGGTACTTAGCAAGCGGCAGCTGATTTGCTCTTCTGATACATGTTCATCGCTCCTTCTGTGACAAGAAGCAGAATATTCTGCCTTATTTGAGCTATGCACATTTGTCTAATTCTTTAAAATCCCAGCAGTAGAAAGATTCCCTTTTCATCAATTTCCATTTATTATGCTTGTAGCTACATATTGTAATATGAATTCTTCTACCCATGTATGCTGCATATCCATAGATTTTATGTTTTCGCACATCACATGAAAAGCATATTTCAAAACTATTGCATTACCATGTGCCAGAACAATATCGCTATGGAAATACAAACACATGTTATCAAAAGAGCATAAAGCAATGGAGAGAGGGGAAGGAATCCTTAGTTCTAAGACTTTGCGCCACTAACTTACTGAGCAACATTGATAAAGTCTCTTCATCTCATTTTGGTGTACTTTATCTATAAAATAAGCAAGATGTCCTTCTCCAAGGCTGAAATAAATGTTAACTAGTCAATCATACCCTTCAAAAGCAAAACTGGGATTTTTGTCATCAGCGTCAAGATGAGATAAATCAGGCTGAGAGGCTGTAAATCTCTAAGTTTCAAAGAAAGACACTACATAGATGAAAATTTCATGGCCAGATATAAACTGTGGTAGACTGCTGAAGGATTAATGTGAAACAAAATACTGTAAATGAAAGTGTTCCATGAACTGAAATCATCGGCTTCGCTAATTACCTATCTAGCTACCTGTACATGCTTTTCCATACAATTTATTTTCACACATTATCTACCCCCTTCAGGAATACACAAAGCAGACACTGTCCCTTAAGCTTAACACTAAGTGCACACTTAAGTGTTCAGCTGGATCAGATTGCAGAGCATTCTGCAAGGCTGAGCCTTTCACAGGGCCACCTGTGGGATTTTCTTCCTCTTTGAACAAAGGCTGTGGTGACAGTCTGTACACACAGTGTCTGACCTAGGATCAGCAGCACTTTATGTGCAGACACCCACATAAAGATTTTCTTTACAGAACTGATTTTAAAATGGAAATGTCTCTCTCTCCCCCAGCTATACTGGGTAGACAGTGTTTACCCAATGATCCACGGGAGCTCGTTCTCAACGGGAGCCTGTACACAACTTATTTGTGGGTTAGTGGGCTGGAAATCACACATTTAGAATATTTTCTGAAGGATGTCATCATAATTCCTACACTTAAAAGTGTTTAACATTGCATATTCATTACATACTTTAGAAGATATGTATTATCACAGCGTGGATTGAGACTCGCTAACAAAATAATAACAGGTATTTAATACACAAAAATGTCTGTACAAAAATAAAGAAACAAGCCTCTTTTGCCTAAACTGAGATGCAATTAATGCGCTTCTAAAAAGCCGTAAGTTTAAAGCATCTTTCCAAGATTTACATTTTAGTCATTAAGTAGTTTCTATGGAATACAGTCCACTGAAACACAACATTCTGAAGTCTTTGTGCCATTTCAGTGCAGAAGCGCTATTTAAAGGAGCCTTTATTTAAATAATGTGGTCAGAATGCTTTAAGAAATGTCTTTTTATGAAATATAATTAATTACCTTTGTATCAGTGTCATGTGGAAGGGACGTGCTATATACTTTGGACAGTGGTTCTGAGATGTAGTGAGGTTTGCATAATGCCAACCAACACGCTGTATTACTACTTAAAGGCTTGTGAATAAGAATTTTACTACAGTCACAACATATATATTGGACTCTTCTAGTAAATTGATCACTCAAATAAAAAGAAAGGAATGTTTTTGATCTGCAAAGAGGATGGGCAAAAAGAAAGCCTGCTCATCTTAACTCTGCATTAGGGAAAAAATGAACTTTGATCTATCGTATTGCAGAGCTGCTTGTATTTCAGTGGCAATTTATCAATTCTTTAATAGTCAAGGCGTCCGAGTAGTAAAAGCTTCTTAGACTTCCTAATCTAATAGCTATTATTTAAAATTTTTATTCTGTCTGACTTACTGTTCAGTTCAGAAGCAAGAAAGCAACATCATTTCTTAAGAATTCTCTTTTTTACAAGAACTGATGAAATGGAGGTCAACACTACACGTTTTGCTCTTCCTGGTGTAGAAACAATGCAGAATCCCACCTTCGTACAGCTCTACATCTCTTACCTAACCTCACAGGCAGTGCCACGTGTCAGCAGCAGGACTGCCTTCAGGCCAGAATTCAGCAGCACCACCCTTCAGGGAACACTTTCTGTGTGTGCTTCACAGCAGGTCCCACCACCCTGCCCACCTGCACGTGGGTGGGTGACTTCCATCCTGTGGGGAGCAATTAGGAAGCCTTCCCCATGTTCGAGCCACCATGAGTGCTGCAATTTGTCTTCACAGGGCAGAGACAAGGGCTCTTTGCTTTGCCCCGCAGCACAATATGGGTGGGAGGGTACGTCCCAAGGTGACAGACCCAGCTCCATGGCAAGTCCCAATTTTCTTAGCTGAGGTGTGCTCCGTATTCTTAAGACAATGGAGACGTGAGGATATTCACATCTTGTGGGCCTCTCACAGAAGTGGATCTGAAATAAGGTTGAGTGGCTTGCTTTAAAATGTTTGCCTCTGTAAGTCCAAAGAAAGGAGCATTCAAGAGTGCAGATCTAAACTTGCATGTTGTTGTTGCTAAACATGAAACCTGAAGGTCAGAATTCCCACAGTCAACCACTCCGACTCAAAAATACATCAATGTATTTGCTAAATGGAAACTATACTCACATCACATCTCATCCTAATGTCACAAAACCCATAAAATTACAAATCAGTTTTAAAGGAAAATACATGACAGCAAAATATAAGTACACAAAAACTACATTAAATATCAGTCTTCATTTGTCCTTACCACTTCAACTTACCTCTCAGTTCAAAACTACTCACTGCAGTGCACAGCTTGAGATAGTCTAAGATCCATTTTAGAGTGGACTGAAATATAAATGACAGTTCGCACTACACATGAACATAGACAACTGTATAAAATATTTAAATAAAGACAGAAAAGAACAGAGGAAACCAACAGAGCCTTTGGCAGACCCAGCCTTTGGGAATTTAGCAGCTTGAGATTCATTGCAAATTTCATCTTTAATGTTATTTTTAGTTCAATATTTTGTAGCACTCAGAAGTAAATCTGTGTGTGCTGTCTCTTCCTGCTTGTGCCGCTTCCTTTTCTGATCTTTTCTCTATTTTTTTAAGCAACCTAATATATTTTCAATACAATTGATCTGTGACATGTTTTGTGATACTTGTTAGTTACTGTTTCCTCATACAATACAGTGCAAACCATTACACTGCTGTTTCTTTTTATGCGCTGAATACTGATTGTCATAATTGAATACAAACGAGACCCCCCAATAGCCTTTGTTCCACCACACCTTGCCTTGCATTAAATTCTCTTACATTAGTTTTGATAGTTGGGTTAGGGTCAATCTCCTTCTTTTTTTTTTTTTTTTTTTTTAGCTTCCTGCCACTGCTCCAAATACTGCCACACACGGTGCTTTTTCAGAGCAGCTGTGATTTTATCCTCTGGTCTGTTCTTTGTCTCCCTTGTAAAGCAACAATGATACAAAATAGAACTGGGAGAGACTGTGAGAGGAGACTGCAGAGAGAGGGAAAGTGGGGCTTTGCCTCACATAGCCTCTCCTGAACCCCCTGCCCACACTGAAGTATGACAGGTGGGGAAAAGAGCTGGTCCTGGGGTTACTTGTCCCTTGCTGTGCCACACAAGCCAATCCAGCTATTGGCCCCTTCGCTGCTGGAACAGACACCAGTGAGGCCAAGTGAACAGCGTAGGCATATGAGCAGATTGCTATGGGTCAAAGCAAGCCACGGAGAAGCTGCAGGACAGCAGTCCCACTGCAAGCATCCATTTACTTGTTTTCACCCAAAAGCAAATGCAAGATAACTGATATGCCAGGGAAGAGAAACAATAGTATTTCCATCAGACACTGGGGAGTAGGCCCATGAATGTGGCAATTACCAAAGTTTCTGAGATCCTAAATTCACATCCTATGTTACCCCACGACATGCTGCTCTACGCCCACACTCAGGTGTCTTGTTCAAACCCAAGTCCTATTTTGTCCTTTGTTATTTAACTTGCCAGACCATTCCCCTTCCTCCCACTGCTGTAATTATATTTTCACAGTAGTGCCATAGATCATGACATTAG
The DNA here is from genome assembly GCA_030625065.1 of Alectoris magna. Taxonomy (NCBI): domain Eukaryota; kingdom Metazoa; phylum Chordata; class Aves; order Galliformes; family Phasianidae; genus Alectoris; species Alectoris magna. The sequence continues at coordinate 10,695,884 of CM060571.1, read as the reverse complement.
AAATAGACTATTCCACATCCCGTGGAACTGACAATAGCTCTGTGATGTTACATGAGAAGGGAACCATGCAGGAAACACTTATCTGCACAGTATAGCATGAACACCATAAAACTACTTTTACTGTAGTTAATTCCAGTTTCATCAGCCTACAACCCACTGTTGAAGACTATGCTGAATTTTTCCTTTTTTCACAAAAAAAAAAAAAATCACAAGAGGAGGACCTTGCCTGATCATAAAGCTTAAAAAATGCAAGAGAGGCTTTTAATTTCAAAAACCTTATTTCTGACGTACTGACATACTGAGCAATTATTCAATGGCTCTCACAACACAAGGACTGGGAGCCCCAGTTAAATGATCAGGCATCAGTCTTATGCAAACAAAAGAAGCACTTCATCCCCACAGTGCATAATGAAATTATGGAGCTCATGGCCATAGGATGGTGTGGAGGTCAAAAGTGTAAATGGACCATAAAAGGGATTACATGAAATCATGCAAAGTAAAATCCATCACTAGCTACTAAACATGATGATCAAGAATAGCCTCCAATCAAAGTGCCTGAGATACAGCTCCTGAGAGGCAGAAGCTCACGGGGGGAGAAGGATTGTTCTATGCGAGCAATACATAAGAGCTCATAGCCTTTTTCCCTAGGCATTATTTCCTGTTCGCTCTCAGTAGTCACTGGTCTGTGTGAATAGTTTCCCTGACTCAGGATGGCAGCTATTGTAATATGCTAAAGTCTTCACAAATCTTAACTCATTTTATTTGACATCCTATGTTTTAGAGATTTTTCCACGATAAATTAAACACAAGTATATTAAGAAAAACGAACAAACACGTAAAGAGCCATACAGAGGGCAAAAAGAAACTGAGGTACCCAGAAAAGATGGAGATTCAGAGTTCATGCTTTGCCACATGGCTGTGTTTCAGGATCTCACTCTGTGCTAATAGTTGAGAACTGTGTTCCAGTTAGGGCCCTGCGGGCCTGCAGTGCTGGAACCACCGCTCGTCATCGCTTTCACTGCTCTGAATCATTTGGGCCTCTCCCTTCCCGCATGAGTCAGGTTTTGAAAGCCGAGCCTCATCCATCCCACAGGATTCGTTCACCTGCCCCATTAACCCAGTTTCACTATTTGTCTAATGACAACCACAAGTAACGGCCTGACTCAAGTCATGTCAATGTTCTGCCAAAAACTACCATTTTGCCCTCTCAGCCACCTCCTCCCACCCCCCCACAGGTTATGGAACTGTGGGATGGCTGCCAGAGAAATGCAATAAAAAGTAGGAAATGACATACACAAATAAAACTCACTTACCTAAAAGCTCTGTGCATCAGACCTCTTTGTGTTGCTTCTTCACCCCCACTCCTTTACTTCCAACACTTGTTTCACCCACTTTTCATTTCCTCTTCCTTTGCTGCCTGTTTTCTTCACATGTTCTAATTTCTGCTCTATTTTCTGTCTCTTTTTATGGACTAGATTTTTGGGTTTTGGTGGTTTTTCTTATTGTTTTGTTTTCATTTGGCTGAAAATGAATAAATTAATGCTTTCATAATTTTTCCTTGCTTTTGAGCCAGCAGAGCATTATGGCATCACTTCACCATTTCTGTTTCCTCTTTCCACCTTCTTTACTACTCATTTTTGTTGCTGTTTTTTATCCTTTTTCTGGTCTTCGTCCATGGCAATCAATCCCTCTGTGCAATGATCCCTTCTCAGTGCCTTCATCCCACCTTCTCCCTGCAGAGCTCCTGTTATATCCCCACAGCACTGTCAGAAGCGATCTGAATTTCCAGATTAATTTGTTGTGCTTTGGAAGTCTTGACAGGGTGTAAGAGTTACACTAAACATGCAATGCTGAGCATTTCTGAAGGAAGCTTTCTGGATTTAGGGACATGACTTTATGGAGAAGCAGAGATGTGAAATGGAGTGGAGCAGAGCACCATGCCAGTGTGGGGTGGAACATTCTCTCTTGCTTCACTCTGTCTAAGCCACTTATTCCACTGTTATTTGGCCTTCCAAATGTCAGAGGTCATTGCCGCCTGAGTGTTCTTCCAGGATCTGTCCCTGAAATCTGGATATCCCCCCTGCCAAGAGAACACAATATTAGGAACAGTACTCTGTTTTAGCTTACAGTTGCTCATATTTTCCGGATATTTAAAACCACTCAGAAGAAACGTCAGTTGATTGAAGCAGCCGAGTGAGCTGCTCTTGTTGCTTTGTCCTGTGGCCAGGCTGTGCTTGCTGCTGGGGTCGGGTCTATACATCCAGTACATGCACATTTGTCAAGGTCTAAATATGCTGTAAACCAGACAATGTGTTTTAAATTCAACCCTATGCTGCTTCATTACTGTTAGTCACAAGTATACTCAATATTTAAAGGGAAAACAGTGGGACTTGTTAAGTTGATGAAAAAAAAATGGAAGCAGCAGTAGCTTTAGCATGTATTTTCTATGCTAAGAATTGATTAGGTAGTAACATCCATAGGGTGGAAGGGAACCTGACTGAGAATTTTCTGCTGTAAACATTATCCTGAAAACAATATTTTTGTGTTTCTGTTCCTTAACTTTGTTAACAGCATGATAACCCAAGACAGTATCATTTGGACAGCACTTTTTTATTGCACAAGCCACCATAATGAAATACCATGCACCGTACAAGCAACAAAAAGTATTCCCATTTTGTGTCTTTCCATTTATATTAATTACCACTTTATCTGTGGAAGAATTGTGCAGTATGGGTTTTTCTTGCTTGTTCATAATAGGTCGTTCATTAAAGAAAATACTGGGAAATTATCTTCTGTGTCAGTGGATACAGAATGCCATCTGGGAGGTGAAAAAAATGAAGAGAAATCAGACTGAAAAAATAAATGATTAAAACCGCGAAATGAGTTGTACTTATGGAAACCAAATACTTTAGAAATCCCAGGTGCATCAGGCAGGCTGTAACAACTGGCACACCGTACACCTCTGCTCCATCCCAGGGCCTTCAGTGACTGCCACCATGTCCCCATGTCCCCATTTCCCGCTGCCCATCCTGGGCTGGCTGCTGCCCTCAGCCTTGGCACACCAGCACCGCATGGATGCTCTCTGCCATTTCCTCCTGCAGCTGTTTCCTGGCAGCTCTCCATTCTGTTCTGAGCCTTCCACCTCCATTATTCCAAGGTGCTTTTCAACCAACTCTTTAGCACAGGGCACTTGCAATATAACAGCCTCCTCCCTGGGGCCGAAACTGACAGGTAGCTTCCAAACCTCCCCTGAAACATGGGGTTCCCTGCTCTGACCCCTTCTGGGATAACCTGAATTTCAGCACTCATCTTGGTGGGGTCAGGTGGATGGGCTCAGTAAGGAGGGAGACGCCCATGCTGGCAGATAAGGAAAACATACAATATACTGATAAATATATTAAGATAAATATGGCCATATGCCAGTTTTTCCCTCTCATAAATAAGGCTTTTGTTTACCAAATGTTCAGTTTTGGTTATGTCACTATAAAAATCAAGCAGCTGGTAATTCAGGCTTGATTAGCAGGTCTCCAGTTTTGATTAGTAAATTACTGTAGTAATCAAGGTTAATTCTCATTTCAGAGCTATGCCGCAGATTTTATCTCTTCCAGAGAACTGGATTTACCACTCTGGAGAAGGAATATTTTAATAAATATGACAAAAACAACCAGGAATAGAAAACAAAAGCAGTTCCAATGGTTTTTAAAATATAGGGAAGCAGAGCAGCAATGCCATTCTAACATGAAATGGTTAATGTCCTAGGAATAAAACTTCAAGATGCAATTTTGCAGACGATTTCCAGATAATATATGCAGAGATTGCATTGCTAATTCCTTTTACCTTGTTTTTCTATTTCTATCTTTAAAAATTGCTTTCTTTGGATCTTCATCTTTCATTTTAAGAGGGGGAAAAAAAAAAAGTATACAGAGAGGCTTAAAAAGAAGCCCAAGAGAGCATTATTAGTAGAAAGATAAACAGTAGAATGGATTCTAACTGAGCCAGAAAACATCACTGTAAAATTTACATAAAATTTAGTTTTCAACCAAACATATTGCGCATCCAGTTCCAGCTCATCTCATAATGAATATTCAAGCTTTCAAATGACCCACATGTCCCATAAGTGAGCAAGAGTCCCCAAAAGCCATCATTGTCATAGTAGAGGCACAGAATTAAAAAACAATAAGAATTCATTGGGGATCTTCCTTTTCTATGAAACTTTTACTGAATCTTTAGTCTGCAAATCTTGTGATTATTTGAGCCGTACAAGTCTGTCAGGGATTTGGGTAGCACAGGATAACACATTTTTACATGGATTTTAATTAGAATAATACTATTGTTTTCTAGTCACAATTCTGGGTCCGATTCGGCGTTTCTCTCTCACATCACTTTTGTATAATTAGGCACTCAATTATCTAAAATACATGTGAAGTTTTGCTTTATCTACTCCACACTGCAGACATTTCTCAGATAGGAAAGCACAGGCAATTTTCAGATATACTACAGTATTCCACTCAAAATATTTAGATAACTTTTTTTCCTAATAACACTGAAGAAGACCCAAAACATATGGGAAGAGAGGCACATTACTGAGAACACAATAAACGAAGACTTTGAAGTAGAGTTGTACATTTTCAATGTCTCTTGAGGAAAAAAAGATTTTCTCTAAATAAACATGCTGTGTCTTTTTGAAAAAGGCTAGGAAGGAACGTGCGATTTACTTCTGTTTCATTACATATCATACCGTATATACCACATATATATTTGCTTATTCTAGTGGAACAGTAAGACTGGGATCACCCGTGCTTCTAATTCAGCACTTTGGTTCTGATGACAGCAAACAGAAAATGCATCAGGAGGTTTCTTCCTACTGCTTGAAAGTTGATAGCTGTCATGTGGGCTAAAGCAAAGAGGTTCTTATTCTTCCTGTGTTTTTCTCTGTAGCACACAGACCTGGATATTTAACATTCAGCCCTACCTGCATGGCTCATTTACAGACCAGCACCTAATGACATAAGCACTGGCAAAAGTAGAGAGCAACCTGCGCTGTGAATGTTTATTTGGGATTAACCCTCAGCTAAAATAATAATTATTTGCATAGAAAGTAAACAGATAAAGACAGGATTTACTGAGCGTGTTGGGGACCTGCCTCACACAGCAACAAGTTAGGAAGCCCCGCATTTTGTGGGAGAAGAGGAAAAAAACATACTTTCATCAGAAAGTCAACAAAACATCATGACTCCAGGAAAAGTGTGTGTGCTTTTTTCTGGTCTGTCTCACACTGCAGCATAAATTTCACCTGGGGAAGGAAGGGTTGGGAGGGGCGCAGCAATTCCAACCAGGTCTTTGCATGAACAGGGGACTTTCACAGATTTATGGCTCACCTCCAGCTGTACAATGGCTTCTCAGATCTGGCAGATTTTACTCTTTGCATTTGCGCATGGTTGGGTTTTTTGTTTGTTTGTTTGTTTTGGCTTTCCTTTTCTTTGCAGCTCTTCCAAGTTACAGGAAGGAAGCACACAGCTGTCATTCCTCAAGGAACTGCACAGGAGGCAGTGGCCTCTATGAGCATGAGCACCTCTCCCACCACCAGTCAGGATGCAGACATGCTCCAATAGCTTGAGATCCTTCCTGAGCTGCATTCTTGGCCAAACCCATTGCTTCCCCAAAGCTTTGGTGAATTTGAGTGAGCAGCTTGGGGATATGGCTGCAATACAGATAAAGCTATGTTGGAGGTCAGTAACAATTCTGAATAAAATTCAAAACTGTAGCCTCCAGAAGATTGCTCTATCATCTAACTCTATGGAGAGATAAAACAGAAGAAGCAGCAGTGCCTTGAGGCCTCCTGGGCTAACACAGGGCAGCATGCAACCGGCTATTCACCACCCTTCTGCCAATCTCCAAATAATCAACGTGGCCAGAGAGCCACTGCAATCCTGTTATCCCTGGCAGAGCAGTGGTTTCTAAAAAGAAGCCTGGTCTGGTGTAGATGAAAGAAGTCATAAGGTTTCTGGAAAGGTAGTTAATTTATCTGCAGGTAGGATGGCATCACTGAACGTGATCGATTCTATTTAAGGTGATTAACAACGTGTTATGTTGCTTGTTTTGAATAAAGACTATAGGCCAACTTCTGCCCTGGCTCAACTCCCACTGAAGTCAATTGTTTAGCCTGAAAAATGGATTACAGGATGTGGCTATAATTTATGCATAGAAAAAAAAAAAAAAGAAAAAAAAAAAAAAGGTAGAAGATTTTGCTTTAGAAACAATAATTCTTATTTATGTGTACTGCAGCAGTGCCTCAGACCCAAGATTCTTTCATGGGATGGTATCCAAATACCTAGGAAATACAGGCATGGCCCCTACCCCAAAGAGTCTTTAATCTAAGCAAAAGACAAGAGACAGCAAACAGATGGGGAGAGGGGCAGAAATGACAAGGTAACTGGAGATAATTATGATCACTATGCAGTCACAGCACATCAGCTGCTTAACCACCATCATTTTTTTAAGGTGTCACAGCAGAGGAGAGTTTTAAGGGAGGATGTGAGGAAGGGCAATTGTAGTAGCTTGGCTGATTTTTATAGCAGTGGATGCAGAGAAGAAAACAGCATGGTTCAGAATTTAAGAAATGAGTGGTGAGATCTGGAGTGAATGGAGGATGCACATGGATCTGTCAGTAACAGTGGATGTGACAGCAGCAGATAGGATGGGGAGAGCCTATGATGGGCCTTAAAACATCTGTAGGATGCTTTTAGCTGCAGGGCGAGGGAAGGAGACAACAAAAGGTGCATAGTGGAAGAGGAAGATGGTACAACATTAAATTTAGAAATACACCCCTGCAGCAGTGTCAGTGAATGGGCAAGATACCCATCTACCAAGGCCAAACTAACTGAAGCTCACTGCTGCGGTTTGCAGGAGTGATTGAGCTGTGCTAGTAGAAAGATTGAGCTGCAGATATGTGGTACAAGAAACAGAAGATTTGTCCACTTACAACTATAGAGAGAAAGATGTAGAAAGATATCGTACTGAGAAAGATGCTTGCCTAGAACTTGAGGTGATTGTGCTGATACTGGGATTACATGTGAGGTTTTTGTTTTTCAAGATCCTTCTGGCAGGGAAGAGATTCTTGAGAGAATGATTCTGAAATGGTTTATATCTGGCAGATCAGAAAACATTTTTTGTGTTATAAAAGCATATGGCATAGTGAGACCAACAGGTGACAAAGACTCCTCTTCAAAGGTTTTAGGGCTTTTTTTCCCATAATATTAATTACTCTGCCAAGCTCATGTTTCAATAAACAAACCAATGGAAACAACTCGTTTTTGTTTGTCATACATATATGCACCATTTTTGTGTGCGATTGTGGAAACTATATACAGGAAACTTCAGTATGGAGCTGCTTATGCATACGTGTAGGAGTAACTTTCTGAGAGCCTGACCGCTCCAACCTCATCCTGAACTAAAACAGAAAGGACAGTACATGGGCTACTGCAAAATGATTTATATATTACAAATATATAAATTGATATCTAAATTACTGCCAGAGCTCTGACCTTGATTACAAATGATCATAAAGTAAAGAATACTTTGAAGTGCCCCAAATTGTAGATCAAAATACTTGTATATTCATCACTTTGACTAAGATCTAGCCAAGATTTTGTTGGCTAATAAAGACTGCAAATTAAATAGAAAACAGGCCCAGTAAAGAGAGGTCATGGCTGGTTTTTTAAATACTTACAGTCCTTTAGGGCAGGATGTCTGTGCTGCTTTAATTGTTCAGAGTTTCACTTTCTGCCATGGGACTTGCAAATGTGCAAGCCGCTGTCTCATAATGCTGCAATATAAACCTCCATTTAAACTTGATGGGTCCCTTCTCATTGGAGTTTTATTTTCCAGGCACTTTTGTGATGTGCTTTTTTATGAGCAGCGTGAATAAATACAATAGAGACATTACCTATGCAAATGGGCAGAACAGAAATGTCTAGGTTTAGGAAAAAACAACAAAATTCTACTTTAAATATACATATACGTATAGAATAAAACCCCGATAGCTTCACTTTTCTTGTTTTAAGAATGACTTTCTTCTAATATTGCTGCCAGTCAGCATTTCTCTGAGGAATGCACTAACTACGCATGATCTGATTGGCAAAATGTGAAAGTGAGCTAAATTTCAGTCTCAGAGTTAGTTTGAGTCTTCTCCAGTTTGTAAAGCCATGCCCAAGACTACAGTCATGAATGCTCTTAACTTTTGGGGGGAGTGGCTGCTTCCAGAGCAACTTATTCCCATTCACATGAAGATGTGTGATGGCCAACCTCTGGACAAGCTGTTCAGCTGTGCTTGACAGCGTGCAAACAGTGCACCATTGTACAAGTGCCATATTGAGCTACCACACTATCACAAGGTGAACAGTGCCCTGTGTTCCCCAGTGAGCAGCTTTCAGCTATCTGAGGACTGTTTCCAGTGAATCAAGTTTACAGAAAGCCTTTAATATAGCTCAAAAGGAACATCTTTATGGATCATGTCCTTAAAATATAGGCCAAATTCCCATTTTTAACTTCTGGAAAGTTGTAATCTACCTGAACTCTAAATGGTTTCTCTATTTAGGTGGGAAAATCATTGTCACTCACCATGGAGCAGGACACTTGGATGGTCTCTGATTCTGTCATTTATTTGCCTGAAAAAAAACACCAAAAAAACACAAGAGTTAAGATTCATGATGCAGATAGATACTGAATTTTGTACATCTCTACTGTAGGTGGAAATTGAGGGGTTGACTTTATGTGCTATCATGCATAGGGTGTAAACAAAAAGGAAGAAAATAGGAAAGTTTGATCATGTGCTAGCTGGTAAAACATCAGTTTTTTATACTAAATTAAAATTTCAAGTATGCAAGATTCACCTTACACTAAAATGAAAACTTCAAATACTAGCCTGGAGACCAGTTAAGCCTTTAGTAATCAGGCAGTCATGATAGGTAATGATAAGACAGAAGAAAACAGAGACTAACTGGTACTTCACATCACAGTGCAGATCCTCTACGAAATTCATTTTGTTCCTAATGAACTTTTTCCTATTCTTTAAGCTGAGGGTAGACCACATTATTTTTAGTTACACCACTGTAAATCTGGACTAATACTTTGAAAGTTCATTGAATCACTGAATCAATGAGGACTTTGTATTTTTGTTGATGTCTCAAGCGAGATATTCCTATGCTCCCTGTGCTTTGAACAGTTTTATTTCTTTGTCTCCTTCCTTGTCACTTATTCATTTTCAGTCTCTGTACTTACATTACTCCATCCTCTCCTACCCATTCCTATTGCTGTTTTTTATGGATTTGGGTGGGTGGTTAAGTGGCACTGGGAAGAAAAGCCACACAGGAATACATCCACATATAGCATTATCCAGAGCACCATGCCTCCTTCTCTTGGTTACTTCAATGTCATTATGAAACATGCTATATATTTATTGTTTAAACAATCTTAAATAGTAGAAAAAAAAAACAAAACTGTTTTTTTTTTTTTTTTCCGGAGGTTGTCATCTATTACAAAATCCTACAAACACAAAAAAGGAGCAGTTAAATGAGTGCCTTAATTTGCTTCCTATTGAAAAGCCGTTACTATAACAAACAGCAGCAAGACTTTTAAATCAGGCCTGTGGAACAAAGCATTCCAGTGTCATTTTTACATTAGTGATTACAGTTGATGTCATTTTCACAAAACAAAATTATAACCAAAATGGATATTTCAGGTCAAAGTGCTGCAAGGAGTATATAGATACATTTCCATCAATAAATCTGCCCTTTTCCTGCCCTGACATAAGTGTTCAACCTCTTGTGATTGACGTTTTTACCACTAAATTATACTATGTCTGCTTCTAGAAGAAACGTCTCCATTACAAAATTAGCTAACCATCAACATAACATAAAATAACTTCAACATGGTGTCATTTCACAAGAATATTGATTCTCACAGACTTACTGGATTAAATCCTGGTTTCCCATAAAAGGAGGAGCCATTATGTCTTTGGTAGACAGAAAAATATATATTCTGGAACGATGTATATTGAGGTGATTAAAACTTCATTGCTAGGCACAGAAGCGTAAGATTTCATCCTGTGGCAATACAAAATAAAGAAAATTGACAACACATTAATATGAACTATGCATATGTTTAAGAAACAGCTACTATTCCATCATTTTATTTTCATCTGCTAGAAGATACTTCTAGCTATTGGTTGCAGGAGGAAAAGTCATCAATTCTTCAATGCTGACTACCGAGTCTGCCAAATTCTCTTCAGGACCTTTGCATGTAAATTTATCCTGGCTTCATTTTCCTCTGGTGCTATTACAATTCTTCATACCTCACAGGATGTTGTGAGCTTTAACTGACTCAGACTTGGAAGATCTTTTGGATGAACAATGCTATTTAAGAGCAAATAGTCACAACAAGCAGTTGTAGTTCCTTCTTCCATCAAAACTGTAGAAAGGAAAACTAATTCCAGAATAGATTTTTATCACTCTCACTACTTCACTTTTATAGACTTGCCCTAAGATTGAGTCCTGGAATAATAATAATGGGCACAGATTCTGTAATTTTAATAAAATTACATTGGCAATAAATTTGAGTCTGTTCTTTGGGACCACTTGCACATCGGAGAATTTCCTGAGGGAGAAAACAACACCTCTGTGGCCACAGTCCCCTCCTGGTACTTGCAATATTTGATGTTTCAGCTTCATTCCCTCAAATACATATGAAAAAAACATGAAAAAAAGGCACAATGTAAATTCAGTTGCATACACTACAGTGTCCAAAAGACTCCACTGTGCTCAGAGTACATTTCTACCATAGGAGAGCCATAACACGTAGCTGCCTGTCAGGAAGGACAGTACTGCCTCCCACCCCTACCCATTAGGGGCAGGAGAGGACAATGTTAAACTCTCTGCCCACTCAGTCCTTTTTTGTTGGCACATTACTATTTTATCATTTTGATCTCCTCCTTACTGAAGATAAAAGACACCACGGGAGGGATTCATGAATGAGTACTCTTATTTATCGACCCAGAACTTTTTGAACATTTTTTCCCCTCTAATTCATGGACCACTTTTCCATATTCGAAAAGCAGTTCATAAATCGTTCAGCACCAGCAGAAATTAATAATAATGAGTTCATTTACATAAAAGGACTCATCCTGCCAGTTGCTGATAAAGTTTGAAGCCAGAACCTTGTCAGCAAACAGGATTTTTGCTGGCAGTGCAGGAAATAATCTTTTGTTTATAAATTAATTAAAACATAGTTTTCCCTCTGTTTTCAAGGTTGTTAGAGGGATATTTGTCGAGCAAAATATCCTACATATTCCTTTTTTCACAAATGGCATTGCCCACAGTGGAAAGAGAGATTTCCAGTAGCATTAAGTCAGGCTTTCAGGAATGTGCTTGGACTTGTTCTCATTTTTTTGAGTGAGGATTCCTTGCAAAGCCACTGGGAGCTGCATTTCGTGAGGTTTTGTTTGAATATATTCTTTCTTCTGGATCTGTGTGTGTTCACTCACTCCTCCCCCAAGTTCCATTCTGAGTTTCAAGTTCAAGTGAACTGAAAATCTCAACAAGAAACTCCCACGTTTCCTCTGGACTCGTGACAAACTCATGAGTTTCACATGACTTCGATGCAAAACTGTAATCGGTCCCAGGTTTTATTTATTTTTAAGGAGGGATGAACCTGAATGAACATTTCCATAAAACCAGGGGTAGAATCTGTGAATGGAAGTGCAATGCCAGCACACACATGTGGTGTGTGTGTTTCATTATGTTCAGATGCCAGAAACTCTTCCCCTCACTCAAAAAACAGATTTACATGATTTACTCTAATGGAGCTCAATAGAATCTACACTGCTGTAAGATAACCAGAGTTTTGAAGCCTAAGTTTCACAACAAACTAGATCCAACCTGAGTTTCAAGCTGCTGCTGTGAAGAGGGACTGACCCTCCCCAGCTCAAAGCCTCATGGTTCTGCTATGAGGTGGGACAAATTTAACAGAAAAAAAAACCATACATGAACCACATTCATTTTCCTTTGGAATGCTGCACATTGCCACCTGTCCCTCAGAGCCCTGCTGGCTCAGGTTACTCCATGTACCCAGGGGTTCTGTAATCCCACAGAGCATCTTCCCTTCCCATGTGCCTACTGAAGCCTACATGCCTACATCAAGCATCCCGTTTCCACTCCACGACCCAACACTACACATTATGCACTGCTGTAGTCAACACTGTGACATTTTAAGTTGCTTTTAGCATTCAAGCCTGGCTCTGTTCAGACAAAGGTGGACAGCTGAAAATCCCCACACATTCCACTTTTCTAACTTACACAGCACAGCACTCAGATTTGCAAGGAGGTAAATGAAATGAGCATATGAACATTTCACACAAAAATTGGCCTAATTCTCTCCTGGTATTTTGAAAAGAATAAAACACTAGAGTATCAAGAATCGTTGCAAAAGAGTGGAAATTCTTTTCAGCTTGTTTATTTCTTTATGTGCAGCACTATTCATGGAAATGGTGATATGGGATAGGATTTGCTGGTTTGTTCAGTTTCTTAGCATTGGAGAGTTGCTGTTTGGTATTCTGAATTTTATTTGCGTTTAAGCTTTTGTTTATCAAACACAAACAGGGTGTTATCACAAAAGAAAGACTAAAAGTTGGAAATGTGCAATATTAATCTGATCTGTGCCACATGTATGTGTATGGCTTCAATAGAAACACTATATTAAAAACAACAACAACAAAAGGCACGAATTGCCTGTTCCTACTTCTGCTCTTAATTGGTGACATCTGGGTTTGTTGAGATTCAATGAAACTTTTATTTTGTGATTTTGAGAAGGAAGAGATGGCTGACTAGTTATCTTTATAAGGTTTCATTTCCTCTCATGTCCCCTTCTCTTTCATTTTACTGTTTGAAGACTTCTAAGGTAAGAACAAGGGAGCCAAGAGTTCTGCCTACAGTCCACTGAGGGAGCTCTGCCGCTTACCTGCAGCACCAGCCTGGGCCGCTCACTTCAGCTTTGTGCTCTCATCTGTAAAACAGAGTTAATGACACAGCTCAGAAAACTTTGAGGTATGTTCATCGAAATCATTATGTAAAGCCAATGTATAGCATATTTATATTACTATTCAGAACACTTTTGATTTTGCATTAGTAGGATATAATTTTTCAGAAAGAGGCTTTCTTAGGAAATTTGGTTTTAATTACATTTGAATTGCAGTTACTGGTGCCACCTACACCCACACAAGCTATACGTAGGTGTAGCTTATGGAAGCTTCTACATAGCAAGTAGCATGTTGCTTCACCAACCCCCCTTACATACACTGGATAATGATTAATCTCACCAGGTACCTCCAGTTCTTACCACTGTGCGATCAGAATTCGACATCACAGCTTTTTGTGTCACAGTGTATTTTCTTTCTCTTCAGCAATCATTTATAGAACTCAATATATGCAGGAATATGCAATAGTGAGTATTTCTATGGCCTGGAACAGAAAACAGCAACTGGAATCCAGTTTCCAGCAGAAAATGTCTGAGGGAAGGGGAAATTTCTGTCCGTGGCAGCAAAATGACATGCCAAGCAGACTGAAAGCAACATTCATAATGTTAGGAGCCCACTTTCTGCAGTGCATAAATTCAAGACAATGAAAACGTAATGAATAAAGCATTTCAAGAGGTGATTGTGACAAGGACGGTGCGGGGGAGGAGGGGTGCTGGATCTGGGGATCTGGCAGCCAACCACTCCGAGTCAGCTGCCGCTCACTGCGAGGAGAGGGCTTGAAACTGGGAAACATTTCAGGCCGAGGGCTCCCAAAAAACTTTCCCTTCCCAAGCAAGAGAATCAAAAGTAACACCAAAACAGAGAACAGAATCAGGCTGCTCTATCTAGCTGATTCTTCGCAACATCTGGCTGCATGTAAACAATTTCAGCAATACGTAAAGGATCCCAGCTCTTGCAGACCAGGCGGTCTGCTAAAAGCATCCTACTGCAATAGAAACTTCAGTAAAAAAATTCATCACCCCCAAACAAATGCCTGTTGGGAACGGCAAAAAGCCACTAAGTCCTGATCCCTGTAGGAGCTCCAGACATTGCTGGGAGCCACTGCTAACAAGGAGCCAAATCTGAAGCTGAGGCTGGAACCTCTGAGGATTTGGCCCTTGATTTGAGCAGCCTGCAGACCCCAAAGCCCAATCCTGGGAGGCTGCTGTATAATTCTGAATAAGCTGTAGGGGAGAAAAATCCGAGGCAAGCTTTCAACCTTCTTGATTGGTTTTAGTAAAGATTTTCAAAGTTATCTTTGGAAGAAAAAAGGCCAGGAAAGTACCTGCTTAAAGGAAATCTGAAAACCCACGTTGTGTTCCTGCCCCCTCTGAAACAGGAATCGTCTTCAGTCTTGTGCCTGGTGGCAAAGCTAAGTTTGAGCAGAAAGAGAGAATAAAGGGAATTATTGTTAGAACCAGTATAAAAGCACAATTGAGGCTGATAATTCTGTTACTCATTTTCACACTCCTGCTCAAATCTGTGTTTTCCATTTCTGAAATCAGCCAAAGATTTTCAAATGTCAAATACGTTTTTTTTTGTTTTTTTTTTTTTTGTTTTGTTTTGTTTTTGTGAAGTTCCTAACAGGAGGCTGTAGTCAGAATACCATTAAAACCTTTTTTCTATACATGCACCGTGCCAAACTTTGACAGATCATCAGTTGGACTGTCCAAAATCCTGAACATCAGCAAAATAACTACAAAACTAGGGAAAAAACCTCAACAAAATATGAGAAATAAGAAACAGAAATTCTCAGCACGCTTGGGTTCTTTATGCTCTCATGATGACTTTTGAATGTTGATGGATTACATCTTAAGGTACATTTTTGGGATCACACTTTCAAGATTTCCTACACAATCATGAGAACCAGAAAGTTTTGTTCTAATTAAAAAAAAAAATAAAAGTCCTTTTGCATTTGCAGGAGCTGAGGCTTTAAATAAAGCACCAGGTACCTCAAAGTTCACAATTAAATTGTGAGAACTGGCAACTCTGCCTATAAAAAGCAAGTAAAACTGCTCAGAAGCTGGTAGAAGAGGATGAGGAATAAAGTGCCGTACAAGATGGGAGAAGGTTTTGTAACATCACTGCTTTGGAAAGGTTGCATTCTTACCTTAGGTCGGTGCTGCTGTGAGCCACTATCTCAGCTCTCAGGTGCCAAGGCACGGCTTCTTGTGGGACTCTCTGGGGCTTAACTGCTCACAAGCAATTTCAGTCCATTCTCACTTTTTCAGATTGTATTTCTCTCTTTCCTTTGCATCTGATTTTTTTTTTCCTTTGCTGTCAGACTTTTTCAGTGAGTTTCTTTTTAAATAGTTCATTACTTCTCTTCCCTCAGCTATTTTCTTCACATTCCCATCTCTCCCATCTCTGCATTCACCGGTGAGCATGCTCAGGCCTGGCACGTTGGTGGGCTGTCATGCAGCCCAGGCAGGTATCAAAACCTGGCAAAAATGGTGAGTTGAAGGGACCTTCCAGAGCAAGGCTTCCCAAATATTTGTGAACTGACTGATTAATATCAACTCTCAAAATGTCTCATCTATCACCACACACCGAATTTCTCACTGTGTCAAAAGGACCATTATTTCTAACAACCTCCTCCCTATCCAGCCATCTGCACTGCGGGAGAATCGCACCTCTATTACTCACTAAGACAGACACTATTGAACCTGTTCTTAAAGTCTCCTTGGGACAAGATGACGTAAATAATTCCTAAGGAGTTTCATTCAGTGCTTCATCATATTAACAGAAGTAAAATCTGTCTGATATCTTTCCCAGGATATCATCTCATTTTTTTCCCAGCAGACATGAAAGAAAGTGGAAGGTAGTTCTGTCCTTTACGTCGTCCTTCCTTCTTCCTCCTTTTTGCTCCTCCATTCAGCATCAGTCAGTCCCTTGCAATGGACATGGAGTGATGTTTTGGTGTATCCAGAACACAGTGTTTCTCTCAAGTAGTAGGAAACAGCCCCAAATACAGAACAACTGGAATATTTAATTCCAAAGTCAGAAGGGATGCAGATGTGAGTTCAATTAATTATTTTATAAGCTCTTTCAAATACAAAAAGCGTTTCATAGTAAATGACAGATGTGTTTGTCTTAAATAAATACAGATGTTTATACATTTGGTATTTTCAATAGGTGTTGTGGATATGTGACTATATGAAAACTGGCTCTATGATTTTAGATTTTGGAACACATTTCCTTCATTTAGATTTCTAGAAGACTTGGAAATTACATCCTAATTTTTAAAGAACACAAATATTTTCATCTTGAAACACTGAGGAGGGTACAAAGCCTGTGGTATATATTGTAATGCGATGTTTTAAAAACTTGAGAGAAGAAAGAAAACGCATAAGATATTCTTTTGACATCTCATTTGTTTACTTCCATATTAGAGCTGTGCCACAGAAGTAAGGGATGGAGACTGGCACAGATTTAAGATGTGTCTGACGATGTCACTGGTGACCTCAATTTCACTACTGGAGTGGCTCAGCTAGAGCAAATACAGAGATTTGTCCACCTGTGCTCAAAATCCAGTACCACTTCAGGTGACCACAGTTGTATCACACAGTGTATTAGATTACTAAAGACATAGGAACACCAATCAAAGCACTGACTATGCCAAAAAATAATATCATAATCATTGTTGTTTGATAAAGTAACTTAAATGCATATATTGAGATTGCTGTAGGAAGGGTGAGGGATGGCTACTTCCTAATCTTTCTGTTTTCATTTACAGCAAGATCTCTCTGGAAATGTTGAAGAATTTACATCTATCAGAAAACTGCTCACTTACTGAAACCAGCTATTTTCAAGGTTTTATTTAAGGGAGATAATGAATAAGACTAAATTGATGTCAGGCATGAAGTAATTTTAACCAATACATTCAAAGTCTATAATACAAAATATTTGAAAATTATATGTAGAGTAATCTAAAGTAATGAGATGTTAAAATTTCTTGGAACCTAGAAACTCTTCTATTCATTCTGTTCTTCTTTTGCTTTCAACCTCACTGTGGGAGGCTCCATCTCTGACATCTTTATATACGATGTTCTCATTTCAAAATGCCACTGAACCTTCAAATGAACACTTGCCTATGATCTTTGAATACAAAAATACTTAAATCAAGGTTTTTATATTTTAGTGCACTCAGCCATTATATGCAGTGAACGAATTTTGGTATTTAGTCTAAGTCTTATTTCAAAAGAAAGGAAAAGACAAGTCAAAATGAAAACAATAGCTCAGTAGAATGAAATATCAGCAGTACCAGACAATTTCTAGAAGGATATTTTGAACATATTTAAAAGAAGGAGAAATTTAAAATCCTTTGGAAAGTTAAATCTGGAATAAAATATAGAATCTTTCTAAGTGAACTGCTTATAAACAAAGTAGGGCAAGCAGTCATTGTACACCTTTTGCAGGTTCACACCTATTCCCAATGTTAGTGTGGATATGACTTGTAGAACAGCTTCAAGGAACTATACCACTGGTAAACACTGGAAGAGAATAAGCAAGCAAGAAGAACTTGTTGTTCTATGGTGGGTGCAGTTATCGTGAACACACTTCCTTAAAGGCTTTGAACTAACCTCATTTTTCTCATTGAGCTATAGAGATTTTATAACCATAAACAGGTTCTGATGACATTTGCTAGAACAGACTACCATCTATAATGCTCCCTCTAAGTCAACCTTACAACCATAATTTGTTATGACATAAAAAAAACTAAACCAACTGTACCAGTTGATGTAATAAAGCAGGTCTGCTACTGAACAGTAAGTCTCAAGTGAACCTTCTATTTCCTTTGTTAAGATCAGGTCTTAAATGTATGGTTTCCACAGGTAATCATCTCCCACTACTTTATTTTTGCTACCAATATAATTTTTTTGAACATTATTTTCTTTTCAGGGAAATGAGGTTGAATTGTTAAGTCTTAGCAGCTACAAGCCTTCATTTCATTTAATTTAGAATTCTCCACCGAATCTCCAATTGTATTGCACTGTTTATTTTACTTTTAAGAGGTTTGTCATACGCAATCAGTTCTTAGCTTTCTAATCCAGTCAGAATTCACTATTTTCAAGGGGGTCAATGCATCAGACAAGGAATTGTTTCAGTTTTCAGTTTCAGTAACCACTTATATGCTAAGTGTGGCAGGCAGTGAGCTTCACAGTGCTTTCTGTGCTTGGGATAGGCTTCCACTGTGCAGTTCTCCTTGAATCTTTTACTGACTCTGAGTGTCATCCTGGTGAAGTAAGAAGCTGGCTACATCCCGCTTAAAAGCTATGATGACTCAAGAGCTGTGATTGTTTCTGCCTTTCATCTTTTCAACAGGATTGCTGCCTGAACTGCAGTAGTATAAAACCAAGCTCAGTACACTACATAGACTTCAAAAACACAAAGAAGTTAAAGCTTATCTACACAAAAATGCTGAAGCTTATCTGGAGGCAGAAACAACACAAACACGGGTACCTCCCTCTGAGAAATCCCAAGGCCTGTTCTTAGCATCAGTGTAACTGATAAGAACAATATTAAGATTTTTTTCATCTTAACTAGGTGACTGTAAATGACTCACATGTGAGCTGTGCAGCTGTGGGAAGCAGAAGAATGCACACCCTTGACGTTGGGTATGTATGCATTAAACCTGTATTGCTGGCAACGCTCCTTTGAACTGTACAGGCCATTTGGACAGCTTGCATAGGTGCGTTCTGGAGAACAGGAAACACCTGAAACATTGATATAAAAACAAAATTTAAAAAAAGAGTAACACTGGTTGTAGTGGAAAGTGTACAATACGTGACATGCAAGACACCATTAAAAGCACATCCAGATCTGAAAATGAATACTGAACACCAGTGATCTTTCTAAAAGAGATTTTAATGCTTTCTCATTTTAGATATTCAGCTAAAATGTTGCAACAAAATACCATATTCATTAAACAACTTTAGGATTTTTTGCAGTATTCTATTCTATTCTACCTAGAAATACATAATAAGCTCCAGAGTAACCAAGAAAACATTTTTCTAACTTCAACATTTACTATTCAGGTCAAGAGTGATTTTTATCTGTTTTAGCACAGGTTTAGACCAGCTGTCTATATTTTAAAATCGAGTGTATTTTAAAGGCCTTGTAGTTAATGCTCTTGCTGGCCAAATTTTTCAGGAAGACATTAAGGACTCAGCTAAATGCATGAAGTAGTAAGAAGACCAATTAAATATATAGCTATTGAAAGTATGTGTTCCAGCTGTAGAGTACACAACTTCCGTTCTAGGACTATAAAAGAACATATGGTAGTATGGAAGGTGCAAGTCTTGGTTTGTCATTTGTTCCTGATGGTGACTGCCCCAGCAATGTATATGGCAATGAAGAGGTTAAAAATCTGCCCTGGAGTAACAGAGAAAACCTTTTCGTCCCCAAAGGTATTGCCTCAGCTGCTCAGCTGCTAGGAAAGAGGCAAGTTGCTCCAGGTGACGATGTAGGTGGGTTGACTGAGGTAGCCCAGCAATGGTTAAGTCTGCTGGGATCAATTAAGATGACCCAGATACGGATAGTAAGGAGAATGTTTTTGCTCCTGGTTTCCCACTCTTGACTCTAAGCTGTGGGCTGCAGAACTGAGTCTTGAGGAGCACAGTTAGTTAGGCTGATCTGTTGTTATCAGTTGAGTACCTTCAGAAACAAATTTCTTTTTAAGCAATAAAATCCCAATACTTTTAGATCTGTGCAAGACCAATGTCAACTTCAATAGCTCAATGTAGGATCCATCCATAATGCGACCCTTCGTTGAGCCACCATTCAAAACACACTGGCTTTTGGCCCCATATCAAATCCCAAAGCATTTGAAAAATGGGAAATAGAGGTGGAGCTCAGGGAACTCCTCATCCGAGCTCCTCGGTGCAGAGTGTTTCCTTTAGCAGTACCGTATTCACATCTCCTCCTTTCAATCAATCACAACTTTCATTTGAAAGAAAGATAGTTAGGGATTAAAATGACTATAGCCTGCTTCTCCTCTACTCCATTATATCATAAGATACAAGTAAAATCCCTGAGGCAGAACAAAGCCTTATTGACTGAAAGTTGACACGAACCCATCCTGTTATAATTTGGGAGAGTTTTGAATTGGTTTTAAGGGACAGTCAGAAGTAGACCTCCAAAAGGGATGCATGAAATACCTTGTCTTTTGCAGATCCTCCAAAGCTGGGTGCTCTTAGCAGCACACAACAACATGTTCCAGTTCAGAAGAGCAGAAAACCATAGAAAATGTGTAGCTTTTTTTTGCCAAGGAAGAAACCCAGTGTATATGAAGAGGTACAAGCAATCCAGAGAAAACAGAAGGGAGGAAAAATAATATTTTCTTAGCTCTGGTAAAACAAACAAAAAAACAGAATAAAATACTCTTAGTTCTGAAACAAACAAACAAACAAAAATGAAACAAAACAAAACAAAAAGAAGAAAATCCTCTTATTTCTGAAAAAGTAAACCATCTCTGGCAACATGCATATCCTTACAGTTTCATGGCTGCCTCACAGCTCATAAATTAAGCAAGTTCTAACCTGAGCACACTTCACACTGAAAGAGGTAAAATGTTTGATTTGGTGGACTCTATTCATCCTATGACCTACAGAGGTGTTAAAATAGCTTACATTTGAGGAAAACCAACCAAAGAAGAATGGAGCAGGACTCAAGCGTTTGAGGTCTCTCTGGCACTACTTCTAACAGGACAAGTATAAACACTGCTGTTCTGGACAAATTTCAAATGGAAAGCAGAGGTATATTGTATGTGCTAAAGAAAACCAAAGCTTATGGTGTATTTTAGAAAAATAATTGCTCACATCCCATTTTAAAGATTTCAAATGAGTACTAATGCAACTGTTTCGTGATTACAAACCCAAAATGTTGCCTCTGAATGCACAATGATGAGTTTTCTCGCATCATCTGCGATCCTATAGCACTTTCATTATTGCCCTTAAAATGCAATTTTCACTACTTGGTCTTTTTTTGGAGAATATATTTTAGTACTACATTTCAAACAGTGCATTTCTTTGGTTCCATTTTTTATAGAGGTGCTTTACAGTTCTAGGGAAACCATGTTCGACAGTGCTTAATACTCCTCCAAAAAGAGCACTTAATACTCCTCAGACAAAGTAGAGAACCAATAACAAAGGACTGTTGCAATCATCATGTCCCCAGCAGCCACTGCAGTGGCATGTTTATGCCGTACAACATGGTAGCACATTGCTTCCTGTATGTTCAGTTCTGTAAAGTAGTAGGGAAGGTGGTCTGGAGAGTGGCAACACACAGTGCAGAACACGTGAAATGTCTCTGCATTCCCGTGGTAATGTGCCAGTCTGAGACAACAGTGCTGCCATTGTACAACATGAAAAAATGATGTCGATTTCCATCAAAGAACAGCAAAAAAGAGAGATTTTTGTTGTGGTTAGCCTGAGTTCAAAGCTTGGAGTAACACACTTATGGATGAACAGAATAAACAGTTACACTTAGGCTTACTGTATAGAGCTTAACGAACACATATGAAGATCATATAAATAATTCACATTACTCAAGAGTGGTGAGTTGAACAAGTCCCTTCTGGTTAAACTTATTTAAAGATGAGGTGAAGTTAAGTGAGTGATGGCACAGTTACAGAGGCCACAGTCCAGGGGGAATTTGGACAGTCTAAGTTACACTACCGCAGTGATTTGTGCAGAATTATGTCAACTTACAGATCTTTAGACCTTATGGGAAAAGGAAACGTCTGCTCTCTAAAAGAAATGATACAAGATGGGTATTTTACAAAGTACAAATATGCTTTTCTCAATCGGCTATTTCTAGGTAGTAAACTGGACATCAGCAAAGCATGAAAGGAAACATTACCATATAGCTGGAGAACAAGTTCAGTGACAACAGGGAAAGCCCAAAATACTAAATACTTGAAACAAAATGCCACATTAAAAAAAATATTATCCTTTTCAGTGAAGCGCTATCAACTCTCTCTCCTGCAGTACCTCAGAAGTGTGTAATGGGTCTATCCTGTATTGTCTAGTATTATATTTTAAGCATTTCATTGAAATTGCAAATGTAGAAGTAATTTCTAGAGTAATTATTACATGACCGCACACTAACACGTTCTTATTTTCAACTGACTATAAGCCACAAACATCAAAGTCATGAATTAATCTATAATGGTGATTTTTGCTCTGGTAAAGAAATGACATCAACAAACTAGGTAGCATTTCATCTGTTAATATTACAATAAGTCTGCAGCATTCCTCATGTTGGCAGGGTAAGATTATAATGACAATCTGTCTCTCTTTTATTACATAAATATATTACACATACTTATGCTTGATAATTATAAGCATTATCTTAAGCCCAAATTCATTGTTCTAATATTACCAAAGATTCTATAATTTAGAAGTAATAAAATTCTATAACCTTTTCATAATAAAATTTGCAAAGCAAAAGAATTTCCCTTTTCAGAGCCTTCTAAACACCTTTTGTTTCGAATGGCCAAAATGCAAGGAGCATTCCAGTTCAGTGGCTCAGGTTCGGAAACGCGTATAACAGTTAACTGCGATGATGAATAGTTATAGAAAATAAGCAACAATCCTTGCTGCATTGAACTTTGCAATTTAACACATTTTATATTTAATTAATTCAGAAACGGAAGAACTTCAAAACTGGCTTTGAACAGGCTGTTTGTTAAAAAAAATAGAACATTTATGTTTTCACTGTTGTTTTTTCAAATGTGATGTGACAAAGTGAAAAAGCTGCATGAAAGTGTGGTTCTTTGTGTGATGGAAGTGGGATGCACCTACTAGTCTCACATCATCAAAGAAACAGACATATATCTATAATTTATGCTTTGCTTTAAGCTTCCGCTGATCCGATGTGGCTTTTTCAGACAACACAGGCAGCCCTGGCACAGCCTGTCAATCATCTGGGCATGCTCAAATTGTAGACCATTAGTAGGAGAGACAGCAAAGTTTCTTTAATGACGCTTTTATATGTGGTGTGTTGGCAGTGAAACAGAGAAGAATTGACTTGATCAATGCATTAGTCTAATCATGGGGTTCCTGCTCTTAATTTCTTTTGTCGGTAATTTCCATACTCAAGCAGCATTCAGGATACTTGTAAAGACACACTTAGAGCACTGCATGATGTATGCAGTCACCTATAAAGCATGTCTTGGATACAGCACTGTAGGAAACAAGGAAGAGGGATAGGGGGCCAGTCAGATTTTTCTTTGAGCTACTTTTCATGTTGTGAGAATTACAGTACCTTAGTCAAAAAAAGGACATTTCCATCTTTTATATATTACATCCCTCCA
>CM060571.1:10577500-10667500 GCA_030625065.1 Alectoris magna | reverse complement strand
AATTCACCTCTCTCCACCAGTACAGGTGGATAGGACAGCCTGTACACTTCGCCTCCTCATCTAGTGGAAGGCCACCATAACAATTAAGGAAGAAAAAAAGTCTAAAGGACAACTGGTAAATCATATGACAGAGGAGTAAACCCACGTGGAAAAGGAAAGGGCAAATTAAATCAGCAGCTTGAGGCAGCCCTACAGAAGGCAAACCATATTAAGCAACTTAATGCAATTTGTTCCCAAAATTTAAATGGAACTACCATTCAGCCTCCTTATCCATAATAACAGGTACAACGAGAGTGATTTCCAGTGATTTCTCAAATAAGTGCCATGTCCATCACCGAATTAGTCCCTAGGGACTTCATAAGGGTACTGATATTAACTCACTTCAACTGTGATTCCTGCCCTGAGGGCAAATAACATAATTGCACTGCAGTGTACATTTGGCTTCTGCTTGCCTTTGCTCAGTTTGCATAGTTCTGCACTTTCCTATTGTTTCTGTTGTACAAGATGTCACAGCACCATTTTGATGACATGTCTGGGTATATCAAAGGCCAAGGGAATCCTGTTATGTAAACACATCATTTATTACTATGTACAGCAATGATTACCTGACATCAAACCCATCTAGAAGCATGCTGTGTGACTGCGAGTAGGCGGCTTCCTGTTAAAGAGCCCTATCGATTGACAGGAGTGTGGTGAAGAGACATCGAAGGGAAGGGTGTTTTGTCAATACCTTCAGCACAGTAAGGAAAGGGCCTCCTATTCAACATACAACTTAAACATGGATATTTTCCACTTCTCACCTCCTCCAAAACTCTGATAGCTTCCTAAAGAACTGTTCTCTTAGGAGACAAGGAAGACAGGGCAATAGCTCTGTTCTGCCTTGCTTGTTAGAACCAAAGTTTAAGCCTAGAGGATGCAGCAGCCTGTGGTCGCTGGTAAGGCAGTGATGGACTCCCTGTCACGCGTCCCCCAGCTCTTTCCAGGCAGAGAACCACGGGACATTGACCATCTTCTGATACAAGTGACTAATTTAGAGATGGTGGCCCAGAAAGTCCGAAACCAGATTTATCAGAGCATGCAGGAAAACAAGTCACTGCAGCATTACCCAAAGAACTTCCATGGAGATTCAAGGGATGAGGAGTAAAAAGCATAGCTGTGCATCTGAATAGTTGAGCTACTCTTCACTGCAATCAAATTCAATTTCACCGTTGTGACAGAGAAGAGGTATGAAACATTAATGATCTGTGCTGGCCTAAATGGTTGTTAGATGTACGCAGACAGATTGTATTCTAAAGAAAAATATACGCAAACATAAAAACTTTTCCACTGCATTTGACAGGCATCCCAAGCAGGTGCTTACATGGTCAGTTCTCATACATGTAAACTGGAGCAGATATAGCTTTTTCTTTTCTCCTGTTCGGCTGTAGGTAGTGATTCCCTTCAGATCCAGCATTTGTCTTGCAAACCATTCAAATGAGCTCTCATACACTGACACAGAGGATTCTCACAGCCATACCTTTTGCTGTTCAACAGTTTCTGGAGCTGCTTCAGCTTCTCCATACCTGATGCATTAAGCTGGAAAACTGACTTCATGGGAGCATTTGGAGGCACCATCACTTCAAGCAAAACACATCTTTTTTTTTCTTTTTTTTTTTTAAGTCTGTGGACAACAGAAAGAAAACACAGAATAAACATTTCTTTTCTGTGGAAGGAAAATAGTGCAGAAAAAGTACCTTTAGAAGAAACAGTTTTGATAAATAAATTTAACCTAGAACCAAATTTTCTATGAGCACAAGGATATGATGTCAGATTTGCATGTAAAACAGGTACCACATCTGTGTAATTTCAATGAACTTGAATAA
This sequence comes from Alectoris magna, assembly GCA_030625065.1. NCBI lineage: Eukaryota > Metazoa > Chordata > Aves > Galliformes > Phasianidae > Alectoris > Alectoris magna. The sequence continues at coordinate 10,665,638 of CM060571.1, read as the reverse complement.
AAACAAGAAACAATATGTATCCAAAATAACTTTGCTTGCAGGTTAGACATGAAATTGTTGACATATTTAGTAGCTGTTTGCCTGAAGATCTGACCCACAAGCTGTACGTCTTTCAAGCAGAAAGAATAAGAGAGTATGAATTAAAAGATGAAGCTAGCATGAAAAAGTGTCTGCTGAAAATGTCTGTCAGAAAAACTCTACTTGGATACATTATTTATCCATAATGGAATATATGGTTTTTCATTTCAAATATTCCGTTTTATGAACGGACTTTGTAAAGACATCTTAGATATTTAGAAGCTGAAGTTTCAATGCTCTTACATTCATTGTTTCTGGAATATGAGAAGAGAAGGCACTATTATTTGAAAATAATTTTAAAATATTTGACATCTAATGCAGAAGTTTTTGTCATTAAATAATACTTAATGCAGCCTAGATATACACTTGCTGCAAAGGCTGCTCAGAAAGATAACTTTGGTCTGTTTTGACTCACTTCAGCCTCAAGTTTAGCCAGAGGTCAAGGCATGTTGGACTCAGTATAGCTTTACAAGGACATTTCTAGGAACCATGCAGACAGAGGGGCTGAGGGGACTTAGCATCTGGAAAGGGAGCGCTGAGGAGTCACAGGCAATGAATCTAGACTTAAGGACACTTGAGACAGACTTACAACTTGTGCCTTCCAGACCTGCTCAGCAGAGCTTTGTGGAGGATGTCCAATTTACCTAACTCTTGAAACAGGCTTCCCAAGAGATTGCTGGCTTGGTTCATCCATTATACTATTCGCTCTCTGGTTGGAGTGTGAAGGAGTTGATGAAGGATCAGGAAAACAGGCAAGAGCAAGTTTAAAACACTTCCATACCTCATCGAGTTTGGTCCAAAACAGGCATCATTTCTGCACTTGACATTACTTTTAACACATTCAGGGTTTGCAAAAATTTACATCAGCTGCTTGAGAGGAAATTGAAATTCCTGGAGTTACATTACTGGTTTCAAACTGCCCAGAAATTCCCATTTATGCAAAAGCCTAATTCCTTCGAAAGCTAGTTAATATAGCTTCTACTGACCAGGTGTCAGAGAGAAGAGACAAGGCCATACTGAAAGAGGACATTGCTCTTTAGAGACAAACAAAAGATGGCATGATTCCCACTCAGCAGAAATTTACTAGACCATGTGCAGACAAGTTGAGGTAGCTCAGCATCTGGAAAGGGGTAGCTGAGAGGCCATGTGCAATGAATCTAGAATCCTTCACCAGGTTCACAAGGGAAGCTTTAAAAATAAAGTTTGACTATGTAAAAGGAGGTTCAGTGCAATAAAGAGAACCAGAGGAACAAAGAGCGCGAGCAAGGTTACAGCTGAGCTGAGATGAAGGCTGGAGCAACTCTCAGTGCAATGTGAGTTTCAAATCTGGGGCCCAACAGGGTAAGAAATTAGGAAGATTCCAACGTATATGAAGAGTATGTTCAAACTGCAGAAAGGAATTTTTCAAATAGGTTTCAAATATGGCAGTAGAAATGAGAGTTCAGAGAGAACAATAAAAGTAGCTCAGGTAACATTTATGGAAGGAATTGGTGAGAATTCTGGCAAGAATAGAAAGGAAAATAGTATCTGCTGATACGAAGTACAGAAACAAGGCTTGATGAAAATAAATCACAATAAATAAATAAATAAATAAAAATAAAAAATAAAGGAAGACAAGCTCAAGTATATAAAAATTCTCAGATGGAGAAGACAGACTTGGAGGATGGAGAAGCAACATTATTTGGCCCTAACTGTGAGCAGACTTGGCAAGCCTGGACTAACCGGAAAATGTCTTGGGAGATCTGTCTTCTATTTATTTTCTTCTGTGGACTAGGTTTTGCACTGTGTACTCTTTGCTCAACGTGCATTGGCTATTAGTGCATTCCTTCTGGGCTATTCTTAGCTTCTGAAAGGGACTGGTATTAGTTTTGTGAACTTAAGCTGCAATTGTATTACAACCTGAAAGCTATACAGAGAGCAACAGGAAAATCTCTGAGCACTCAGCGGCCTTCCTCTCTCCAGGCCTCCTCCAAGAAACTTCACTCAAACCATCCCAAGCTTAGCTGTAACTTCTTTCAAACACATCCTTGATCACCAGGAATAATAAAACACACCTCTCTCTCATTTCTTTGGGCAGTATACAGAGACTGTATTCAGTGAGAATACTGCATCTGCTACCCTTACGCGTTCTGCAGCCCTCCAATAAGGTTACTACTATACATAGGCCTCTCCAAAAATAATGTTTCCCATTTATTTCCATGAAAACTATGACAGAAACAAAGAGCACAATAACATTGTATGATAGAGCAAGTTCTCAGCTGCAAATTACTATTTTTCAACATAGTCTTTAGCTATTCATCGTTGCCAGCAATGAACAAGAGACTGCATATTGCACTTGTAACAATCTGTACCAGTGGAGGTGATGAACTGTCACTGTAGCCACTGTTGAAACACACCACCTACTGCCTCACTGTGCTTACATCCACTGCTTGGGCTCCACAAAAGTTCAGCAAGCATCAGTGAATGTCAATGGGTGCCATTTTTTCCGCATAGTGGAATTCAGTTACACACCTTTGTTTCATCCACGCTCCCATGTCAGACCGACTTTTTCTGCCTCATGGTAAAAACACATAACAGAATATTGGTGGGATGGTTCAGCCTCTACTGCCATACCACCAACACCCACTTCTGACATATTGGGCCAACATAATAAAGTAGGAAGCACTATTTTCAGAGCAGCATTTGTACAACATTTCTGGGTCAGCTCAACAAGGTTATGTTGCCCTCAAAATATAAGCAAGACTCTAGTTTTCATAAACTTAGGGGTTAGAAATTTCAGAAAGTGATTGGCCAAAGGAAGATCTCCCAGAAAAGAGAAATTCTGCTCCGAGATGGGATACAGACATTCACCAGTACTTAGGGCCTGAAATTAGTCATCACATACAACATGAGTAAGACTCTGGCAGAACAGTAAGTCTGGCAATCTGTAAACTTCCCCTTTTTTGCCACTGTAAACTCATTTCTCCCTGACAAATAGCTTTTGAATCAGCATCATTAAAGTATTAGCATTTTTCTTCTACAGGACTAAGTGCTCTCAGAAGACAAGGGAAAGAAGGTGGAAGTAAAACTTAGTAGTGAGATGTAAAGGAGGCAAATACACAAAGTTCCTTAGATATTTACTCTTAGATATCTGTCTGGAGCAGGGTGGTGCTTTTGTGATATATGCAGAGATATGTGGAAGATACCATGCCGAATCCTGGCCTCTCAGTAGAAAAAAAATAAATGATAACAACAAAGATGGTTAGGAAGGTTTGGGAAGTTAATTTACTCACCAAGAAATGAATACTTAGCAAGTTTCTACGAATGCAGAAAAAAACTGGAGGAAACTGAAAATTTGCAATGTTATTACTTGGGAAGTAAAGGTTTTATAGTACTTTTAGACTTGGAAATCATAACATTCTGTTTCCTTTTACTTACTTACTTACTTACTTACCTTTACTTACAAAGCAGTTAACTAGTTTAGGCTTTCCACTGCTCAGTCACTCATACCAATGTGTTCTAGCAGTGTTTCTTGCTTTCACAAAGGAGAAAAAATAAATCAAACAAAATAATTCCTGGGTGATCCACCACAAAAGTATATAAGCCACTTACACATCTCTTAACGTGTTGGAGAATGCCTGTTATAAACAAATGTGAGATGGATTGCTGGAAAGAATGAACTGAATTTATGCAACTGAACAATGTGAGAAGAAATTTTCAAAAATGACATTTTTGAAAGAGATCTTTTGGTGTATGATTAAAATGTGGCAACTTGTACCAATAAGTTTAATTACAGCTACTTAAATATGTAGTCTGTGCTGATTGTTCACATGCTGCAGGATAATGGGAAACAAGTTCAGCTCTGTGAAGAACAGGAAACCTGAACAGTTCCACAACAAACCATAAACATAGAATTGCAGTAAATGAATATTCTTTGCTAGGACAGAAATAACCAAATAAATTAGATAATATGCTGAGGCAAAATAAGTAGCACTTATATATTGCAAATATGCAAACAGACAATAAACACACGTGGTGTTAAAATCAATTGCAAATAAATTTTTTGGAGTCAGTATCATCATGACTATCGTGTGTTCTCACAGAGAATAAGTCCCTATCAATTCCAGATCAGTTTCTGAAATTCTCATGACATCTCACCTGTGGACCCAAGTGACCCACCAACTGATCCATCAGCTTCCTGGAGTGCTCTTCCACATCCAAGAAAGCAGTCCTATTTCTGCAGAATGAGAAAGTAGAACATCAAGAGTGCTACTAGTACTGTAGTAAAGAGTAATAATCTCATACACTTAAGATGGAGCAAACCAAAGAAAGAACAATCTAAGTTTCTGAATGTATTCTTCCCAACAATATTCCAACACTGTTAGGAAATAATGTGCTGTGTCTTCTTTGGCAAAGAGCTAAGAAATTAGCATTGTATAAATAGAAAGACCCAGAAGAGCCACTGGGCCGGAATCAGTGAAGGCAGCAGGAGTTTCCCCCTGATTGCAACAGACTTGGATCATGTCTGTTGTTGGCATGGACATGCAGGGCCCGTAAAACATTAGAAAAGTGAATTTTTATTAAACAAATTATCTCAAGACCTTGAAAACACATATAGTGCTCTTTGCTATTTAGTTTTTCTTTTACTGGAAGCAGTAAATGAGAAACATTTCCTGCACAGTTTATTGAATGCGTTTGTGCTTAGCGCGTAAAAAGGATATGCCACAAGGTAACCAGGGCCTTTTATAAAATGTTATGGACTTTAGGGAGCAAAAGTGAAGAGGAAGAAAAAAGAGACAGAGACGGAGGGACAGCAACTGGTGCACATTTCTGTTATTAGCATATATGGTGGCCAAGGAAAGCATCACATGCAATTAACGATACACAGCTGTAGTCACACAGTGCATTTCTTCTGTGAAAGAGTAAAAGTTTATACAGCTGCTGCTTGCTACTCAGGAGTCACAAATGCAAACACATGATTGCATTATGTTTACAAATTTCCTGCAGAACATTCCGCATTTGTATGGATTATATTACATTCACTCTGATGACAAATTGCTATAGATTAATCTCTTCTTAGAAATATGTGGAGCTTTTAACAAAGTGTACATAAACCAAGCTGCTAGTTGTTTTTCATTGTTAATAATGATTCCTTTTAAAATCCAAAGTTTAGAAGTGTTACAGGGCACGCTACTGGGCTTTCATTCATTATCCTAATAAAACTCCATAAAGCAGTCTGTTCTGCCGGAGGGTATTGCTCCTTTCTGACAGGTACAGTGACAGACACAAATTTTCTATCTCTGAATGGTACTATAGATACTATCGAGTGAGACAAAGAGAAGAAAATGTATGACAATAGTTCAGACTCATAGCAAAGAGATTTGTAGCTAGCTACTAAGTATGCTTCCCAGCAAACAGACTATGTTGTCCTATGGCTACATGGAGAAGTTATATTTTCGTTGAAAATTCAAGGGCATTTGGTTTGTTTTCACTCTACTTGAAAGATTGTTTTGTTTGTTGGCTACAGCTAAACAGGTGTGGGGCCCAGCCTTTTTATTTTTGCTAGCAAAATGACTATTAACTGACCATTTGTTCCAGAACACTAACAATATAATTTACAGTAAATATTTTAAACAAACATTTTTCTCAGGTCAGTTAAGAAAACAAAACAAAACAACAACAACAAAATAATATCCAGAAATGAATGCAGTTTCCTCTCTCTCACTCAATGTTGGCATTTCTAAAATGCCTTTCCCAGTGATAAAACAGAAAAGCCTTGGGATGAGTCTAGTGAGGACAGGCAAGTCTCTTTTTTTTTCTCTAAAGTTTAATCTGTGGCTTCTGGGCTAGAAAACCCATTTACATTTCACAACAGAATAAAATAAAACACTTTGTTAAAGATGCAGATTGTGCAGGGCAGCCTGAAGAAGATAGTGATAGCATTCTGCAAGTGTGTTTCCCAAGCTTTGGCCCATTCCTTGGCTCATTCCTAGAACTATTTCCCCTCTTGACAACCCCATGAGAGTTAATCTGGGGTCTTCTAGCTGAGGACTGTAAATACCACAGTGACTTCTGGAAGAGAATGAAGTTCTTGACCCCAATTCATTACAGTGCTTTACAACTGAGGACTTTGCAAGTCATAATTTAGAACTGGATCCAGTAATGAAGGCATGAATGGTAGAAATGATGCCAAGGTCTCCCCTCGCCATGTCTCACTGAGCAAACAAAGTATTGTAAGGGCAAGAGTTCTCCATGTTCCTTTTTCCAGAGCCATGTAAACTGAAATCCAGTAGTCCAGCAAAGAGAGAAAATACAGGGGCTAGCTGCAAGAGATCAGCACAGCTGGGTGGATACAACCTCAGTCTGGCAAGAGAACCAGGAGGCTTTAAACCACTGTTTGTAATTGAAGGGATCACTATCAGCATTGTGTTCCTGAGAACTCCCTGACTGAGCCAGATCCAAGGTTAATCTAGCTCTGATCTAGTATCCAAAAGCCGTAATAGGCAGATGCCTAAAGTTTGAGAGCTGGACAAACATATATGGTATTTTCCTGTACTACTCTTCCAAACTCTGTGTATTTTCAGCTTAGAGGACTTTGTAAGCCAGATGTGGTTACGCTTTTTTGTAACTCTCAATAGATTTCTCTTCCACGTGTTCTTCTAGCCTCGCTTTGAGCCCACACAAACTTCCAGCACTCACACCAACCTCTAACAAAAAGCTCCACAGGTCAACTGTAGACTGAGGCTACTACATTGTTTAGCTCCTAATTTCTTCTCTTTAACTTGCTTCGTTTGATGCCTTCAGCATTCACTACGAAAAAGATGAAGGTTAATCCCTCTCAAGCATCACTTTCCATCACTTCAATTATTCTTGAGATTTGAGTAATGGAAATTCACATAGTATTCAATATTTTTATGCTGCAGACAGACTCAGATGACAAAAACTATCCCAATTAGAGGGCAGAATTGCACAGAGTTGGAGATTGATTATTTCATCTGTGAGCAGACTTCAGTCCTCTCTGATTAAATTTAAATTACAAGAATTTTGCAAACAGCAAATTTGTTCCAGCACCTGACACCCACCCAGAAAAAAATTCTTCAGCACACCTATCACACCGTGTACAGGGTTTTAACTTGCAACACTGACTACTAATGTCATTTCTAGATTATTTTGCTGTTGCGGCAACTAATTCTGAGTTCACTTATGATCCACTTTCTCTAAAATTAACCTCAAGCCTTTCAAAAGCTCTCCTTCTTTTATTCAATTCATTGTTATTGGCACTAAAGCTCAGTTTGCAAGTGACTGTACTGTGGTATCATGCCATCAGCTCCATTTATTATGATCCAGACACAATCAAATTTTTTCTCAATATTTTTTTCTCTGTTTTCATTGTATTTAACTTTCAGACTCATTGTGTAATTTGAGATTCCGAATTGGGAATCCTAGTAGGTAAAGGCTATTATTACTAAAACCCTGGGATTCCCCAAGACCACCACATTCAAAATGGAGCTAGCATAAAAGAAAGTGTTAAGAAAGGATGTAAACTCCGTGCTCTTGTCACTGAATTTTCAGTATTTTTAACTGAACACTGAGCTAATTAGGGAAAATACTGAGTGCTGCAATTAACCAAATAAGTAGAAGTGTCAAATGACAATGGATGCTTCACAAGATGAAATAAAAAATAAAGCCATAGTGCATTTAAAAACCTCGTACAGAACAAAACAAAAATTCTAATAACCATGATCAAGATACTGTATTCAAAAATGCTGCTAAATGTAACCATACTGAAACTGTTTGGAAAAGCCAAATAATTTGGAAAAAGAAGAAAAAAAAAAAACAATTGCTTTTCTTTATGACATCCACTTGCAAGAAAACAGATTTCAGTAGTAAAAGAAAAATCTATGTGCAGCACAAGTAAGAATGCTTTCAAAATCTGTACATGCATGTACAAAGGTTTGATACATGCCTTCTGTCACACTAAAGAAGGACCTGATAACCTCTGGAAAGTGCGTATCTCCTCTTGCATTTGCAGATGCCTTCTTTCTCCCTCAGTGATAGGTTCTTCTCTTTCCTACTGCTCTTCATGGGCAATGAGTTCTATGTCACAGCTCACTATCAACCGCCAATTCAGATTTAATGCTTAAGTGGCAGGAGATATGATTTCTCTAAGAATTTTAATACATTTTCTGAGAAGCAGATGTCCACCTTACCAAAAGGAACTTCAGATTGTTTTAGGAAACTACGGTCACTCAAGGGATGTTACATTTCTGCCTGTCCTGTTAGTCGAAATACTCCAGCAGATTTTTAATGGAAATTTTCTTAATCTTTACTGAATGGTCCTCTAATAAGTTCATAAAACATTTAATGGGAAACTCCATCATATTTGTTATTCTGAAAATGACTCCCCTAACTACCACTGGGACTCAGAAAACTTCAATAAGAGGTACTTTCTTATAAACAGACAACTTAACCCATTGTATAAACTAACCAGTACATCTCTTAAGAACCATGTTGGCTCATGAGGCAGGATGCCAGCTTTTCAACCTAGACTAACTTGAACTCTGGCAATCTGAGGCAACAGAGGCTCTTACTGCTAATGAAAACCAACGTAGGGGTATGTTTCTTGGTGCAACTGATCCAAGGACATGATTCCAAAACCTATGTGGAATTCACTCATGCTACTCAGAAAATCTTTTCTAATAAGCTACATATGCCAGGAATCTTGCAAAAAGCATATCAAGCTCCTGTGCAGAACACTGATCAATACTCAAATGTCATTTGTGGAGACTAACTGTTTCATGTTATTGAATAAAGCAAATTTGTTTTTTTTTTTGTGTCTGTATTGGAACTGAGCACTATCCTGATCCAATAGTTGGATTTCCATTTTAAATAAGGTGAATATTAAGCCATATGCATATTTTTCCTTATGAATCACATGTAAAATACTCAACCTGAGTCACGAAGGAGTGTCACTGCCCACATTCATATCTGTTCATCACTTTTTCCATCTAGCTTCAGTCAATGCTTCTGTGATGCGCCTCCTTCTCTAAGTACCAAATTAATGAAGATCACCAAGAGAATTATGTTTTTATATTTTTTTCTGACATTGCATTCTTTCGAGGCTACTACTGCAATGAGGTTATCTGCATTGTTTGCTAAAGAACTACATGAAAGAAATTTCAAATAGAGCCTGCTGCTCTCCCTGCAGTAAATATGCAACAACAAAGAAAGGAATGAGAGGACTCAGGAGCTGAAGGGGTGAACTACGAAGGAACCAAACAGAATTACTACTCAAAAGAGGATGACTAAATTTCAATTTACTTCAAGATTTTTGGATTGTGATTTTTTTTTCTCTTTTCACTTCTCCATAGTGCCCTTTCCATGTGCCCAAAGGAATTCTCTTTTCCACTGGCACTCCATACCATTTGCTCATATTTCAGAAATATCGTGCTTATTCAGTTGGCCTTGACCTTAATGGCTTTCCTGTCTATCATCTTCTATCCACTTACTGCTGTTTTGGGGTTTCAAAGAAACCAAGACTATTATTATTTATTTTTTTTTAAACAGCCATTTGTGCCATTTGGCAACTCAGGTGATGAGACAAAGCCTCAGAATATAAACCAATACAGATAGCTCCTATTTCATTTTTTTTTCACTTCACTTGATTTCCCCTTTGTATTTTTGAGGACATCTGAGAGAAAAGAAAGCAGAAGATTTTCTTAGAACAAGTTTTCTGCTCTTACGGTGATAATTTCCTTAATAAACTGAAATTAATTCAACTAAAATATTTTGTTCCTCTGCAAGATATCTAACAAATACGAGAGACAGAGACTAAAAGGCAGAATTTATATATATATATATATATATATATATATATATATATATACACACCCACATTCAGATCCTTGTCTGTCTCTACCCATATCACAGTAAAACATTTCTCTGCTCACCAAAAGATCTCAGAAGAGAAAGATTTGGAGTATACTGCCTTAATTAGCAGAGTAAGCTATTTTTTTATTTTTTTCAAATAACATATTAGCATGAATAATTGAAGACGATGACACTGTAGGTTCTTTTTACTTGAGAATGAATAACAAGGCCTTGATATTGTTGTATATTACAGTAAAACACACACAAAAAAAAAAATTTAAAAAATTCAACGTTCTCTTATTTCTTACTAAGTTCTAGTGACATTTCTTTCTGAGTTCTAACATACCTTCCTTCAAAATCTGTTAAGACCTGGTAGTTTAAAGGACATGGGATAGTTAGTCAGAGCATGTAAGGGATCCATAAGCTTAGCAATATGGTTGGATGGTGCTTCCTTCAGCCCACGTTTCCAGACATGATTTTCATACGACAATGCTCAATTCTGTATTTTGCTTACCTATGTTTTACTCATAGTAAGAACTCTAAGGCCATGACTTCATAACAAGTTACGCTGCTTTAACTCAAGTTCAGATCTGAAACCAATTCAAATAGGAAATGGGAGATCTTACTTGTTTCACTTGAGAGGGACTACTTGGGCTTAGATCAAGTCAATTAGGAACATGTTTAAATCAAGTGGAAACAGGTTGTCTTTAAAAAGCAATAATGAGATCTCCAGTGATTTGCCTGAGTGTAACTAAAATTCGTGCAAATCTATGTGCAATCCCTAAATAAAAGTTCAAATATCCTGGGAGAATCCTTGCAAACACAAATTATACACAAGCATCACATTTTTTGCTGCAAACCCACGCCTTTTTCTCATAAAAAGATGATTATTTTCATAGTATTTCTTCACAGCAACTGTTGCCTACAGTTAGCAGCCTACTGGTATTGTGATGTTTTTGCCCCATTCTGCAGTGAAGTGTCAGATTATTAACTATGCCATACCAAGTTGCCATTTAGACTTACAGTAGCTAGCATATTGACTTAATAGCCAACAGATCCTAAATAATTATTCTGAACTACTGACCATGTAGCAAATTAAACTGATGAAGACATGAAATTTATGCTTTTGAGATATCTTGAAGGGGTGTTCAGCAGTAATGTGCATGTGTTGGACTGAGAGAGAGTCAAAATGAAGTCCAATTTACATGTTGCAAAAAGGGATTGGATGGGTAATGAGATCTGATATCTCTATTGGTATAGGATAGTCATGGCTTTTAATAGATTATCCTAGTGTCCATATAGATATTTACAAAGACATTGATTTTCCACGTTTTTGTCCCAGTGCTCCATCCTATTCCCTAATGCTGATGGGCAGAATGAGAAGCCAACCCTCATCAATGCAGCTGATACATAAATCAACAGCATGGCAAAAACATTCCACAACCAACTTGGAGGCTCTGCCACTGCCGCAGAGCCTGACACAAACACATCTGACGTTCCATTGCTCTTTGGATAGAATTGCTATAGCCACTTGCAATCTTGTGATACTTACAGCCTTCTCCTAAGAAATAGAGGCCGGCTCATTTCTAGCCATAAAGCTTTGTGTCAAAAACCCAGGCTCTTAAAGTCCTGAGGGGAGGTTTTGGAATTTGTGGAGAGGAGAGGAGATGAAAAGAGAGGAAATCTACCTGATGCCAAGAAAATACTCGGTTTGCAATCTAACATTCTGTTTTTAAAAACAACTCTGCAGTAAAAATGGTTACGACCTGCATATCATTAGGATCTATTACTAAGATGTTGCAAAATCTTCCTGCCTTTGCTTTCACCGTTTTTAACCAACACAATCAGGCTAACGTTTTTCTACTCATATTGACCAGGAGGCTGCATGGACAATCAGGGGTAATTTCACACAGCAGCAGGTTTTGTTTTGAGAATGGCACACACAAAACAAGCCGTTTTCTTTCTATCATTCTGCTTTAGAATAAAAACTACAAAGAGCAGAAAAATAAAATATACTGTAAAATACATGGCAGCAAGAATTAAATAAAAACACTCTTTCAGTAATGTTGAAGTTCTATTTTTATTTGCCACTCTGCGTGGCAGTAAATACCGAGAGGAAAAATGGAGAAAAATATTGCACATTCACAGAACAACAAAAAAATCTGTACTACTATCTGCAGCTGATGACTGTGTAGCCAACCACACACAAGTAGAAAAACAAAGCCGGTTACTTGTCTTTAGAAGCAGCTGATTTCAGTTAAAATGAAGAAAGAAATTATCATTAGGAGTACAAATAATGAATGTGCTCTGCTGCTGCATGCATATAAAGTCTGAAAGGTACCTCTTCATTCCACATTCTATGTTACAGCTCCTCTCCAGACTAAGCAGAGAATATCCCTAAGTCTAATGGGTTAAATGCTTATTATACCACTGTCTTATTTGTAACATAAGGCACCTACTACAAGCCTACTCTTCATGCAAAATTGCCAATTTATAGCAATATTCCTTGTTTAGAAAACAAGGCTATCCAAACACTATAATTACAATATGCACCAGCAGGCATAACCCTGCATTAATGCACAGACTCCAGATACATTCGTCAAATAGAGTTTTTTTTCTCTTTGCCTTCTTCTCAGGGTACTTTTAAGTTCAGGGACAGAGAACATGTCTTCATTAGAAACATTAACATTCACAGGCTGTAGTAAATTTTGACAGTGAAAAGGTCTCTGTAACCTTTAGTTGTGCAGAAATTTACTTCCCAAGAAAATTACAGCTGGCACTGTCTTAATTAATGCTAGCTTTCTTTTCTGAAAATTGTGGGCTTGTCAGTAAAAAAGGCAGAAAAACCTGAGTTTAAAAGACTGGACACAAAAGACACGTAGAAATAAAGCCCTGCAAAATTTCATAATATTGCTCTGTTTTTGTTCTACAGTAAGGAGATGAAAAGATCTAATTTGATTTTGCCAAATGGAGCAACATATATGTAATATAGAAATGATTTGCATTCTCTCTTTTGTCTTTGAGTTTCATCATGTAAGGAGCGCTTTTTTTAAGCCATTCTGTTTTAAAAGCAATAGGTCAAATAAAATCTATATCTGCAGGGGGAGGGAATAAAATATCACTTTTTTTTTTTTTTCTTCAGCGTTTCTTTAAATGCTCCCAGTAAATCGTAGCTAACAGTAAGAATTGCAGCAGTTTTTCACATGATTTTTAATTACCTGACATTTTTCTAATTTTTAGACTGATTTTAGTAATTGCGTACTAATTTATTTCTTAATATTTACTCACGTGTCTCGAAGTTATATTTTAATGGCATAAATACTTTAGCATATAAAGACTAAGTATTTGGAGACTGAGTTTTTATTATCATGCATGATCTTTAATTGCTTGACAAGGTGCTAAACACATACCTTGCATCTGAACAGCATTTTCCTACACACAGGCTGTGTTGTAGCTTTAAAAACAGGTATGAAAAAATACTGCTAGTGTCAACCAAAATCTCCAGGATGTTGCATATACATTCTCTCATATTCTCTTCTGGAAGAGATTTCCAGCATTTTGTGTTTGGAATTTCTGTGCAGCCCCCAGCTCTATCTCTGGCAGCAATAACACTCCAGCTCCACAGAGGAGTCAATGTGCATCAAGACGTGACACCACTCTGGCACTACGGGAAGCACCAATACTGCACGTCAGCTGTTCCAAACATTTTATGCAAGTTTCCACAAGCACTTTAAATTTAGGTGCCCCGTATGAATGGTTTATTCATGTTTATGAAATGATTAGTTGGTGCCACTACATCCTTTAATAACTTATTGTGAGGCATGTTATAAAATGCATCATCAATAAATGCTTAAAATGCTGCCACAGCAAGGTGATAAGCTGTTACAACAGTATTTTAAGATGTATGCATTGTTCAAATAGTTTGTCTGTTATTTCAATGCATACTTTCAAGTTTTTTACAAGCATGTTATTGAATGCTGTACAAATAATAAAATATTCATAAAGATCACCTTAATTTAAAGTGTTACTGTGTTTTCCTAACTTTAATGTACACGCCACAGATACAGAGCAAGTGTTGAAATACAGAAAGGTAACAGAAGAGAAAAATTCCTATCTCAGATGCAAATCTCTACTATCACCCTGAGATGGAAAAAATCCACCGCATTCCTCAGATGTAGGGTCTGTACTTTCAAGGTTTGGACCGTTAACTATATAAGAAATTGCCATGAATAAGGAATAAAACACACAAAAAAAGCAGGCACCTAAAGTCTGAAGTTCTGAAAAAATGTCACACACAAAATGTTTTGGCTGTTTATAGCACTTGGCAACGTTACTGAAATAATAAAATCCCAGCGCAGGCTATGGAGCCCATATGGACAAATGTAGGATGAGGGCCTCTCTTTGCTACTTTCCATACCGGAAAATGAACAGAAAAACATTATGGACAAATGTGATAAATGGAGTACAGTCATAAAGCAGCTGCTGATTGGGACATTAGCTTACGCATTTATCTGCTTCTCAGCTTAACCACAATGAACATGAAGTCTTAAGCGATTTTCCAAAAAGGAATGTAACCTCAGGAAGAGAAAGCCAAAGTCATTGCTTAAGAATGGTATACTAGGAACTGCAAGAACATAGCAAGTGGGGGGGTCTAAGGATATACTTACACAAGAAATGTGTAAGTATAAGTCAAATTTTCTCGGCTCATTCTCAAATTAATCAAACTACTTACATAAGTGAGGAGACTTAAGGAAAGCACTTCCAGATATTGGCTCCACACATTAGGATTTTCATTCCTGCCTGCGATCCCCTGTGTGCCATTTATTGACGGACAGACTGCAATGGGGCTTTGTTTTGGCATGAGGAAAAGCAGCCACACGGACATTTGATAAGGCCAAAGAGACCCAACAGGAGAAAACGTTACCCTTGAAGGAGAGAAGACTAGAAGGCAACCACTGGTGAAACATGCCGTACTGCCACTCCTCACGTACGGGACAGCCTCCTTCATTTAGTTCACACATGCTCACCTCTGGAGAAGGGTAAAGCACTACCAGTCTTTGAGGAGGCTGCTGTCAGAGCTCGGTGCACACAGATCAGTGTTGTTTAGTGGGATTCTGCCATCTGTGCTGATCTGAACAGCAACCGGCACAACCACGCCATCCTTTTGCCACCTACACAGTGGTTGCTGAGCTCAAGTAGGACTAAATGCAAACATTGTTCTACTCCTTCCTACTTTTCCAGATGCCCATTGAGAACATGCAAGCACAAATTAATTTCCAACAGCCACAGCTGCAGGGATGCCAATCCTTGCTTCCTTGAGCCTTCCCACAATATACCTTACTTTTGGCTACATGGCCAAGTGGCACACGACCAATGTGTTCCTCTTCCTTTCCACAATATTTATTTCTCATTGGATGGGATTGATCATAAACATATGAAACCATTGAATATTCATCTTTTAACACAGTGGAGTACATAGAGGAACTCTCAAAAATTAGCATTCCTGAGTTTGCCTTCTGAAAATTTATTTCCTAAAATAATTTTTTACATGATTAAAAAATAAAGCCAAACACTTGGTTCTTAGATCCCGACTCTTTAATCACACATATATGTGCCCAACTATTGCATGTGTTCTTTGATAATCAAATAGTCTCAAATTGTGTTTTATCTTGTGTAAGTAGCATTTCTAGGTTATTTGGTGCTGATAGTATGGTTTTCCACTCATTCCTGTCAGTTTCCTAGTACCTCACAGACATTTTCTCTGTCTTCCTTGGTTTTCTTAGCTGTAACAAGGTATTTCAGATTTTCCCAAAATTCTTTTCCCAATCGATTTTACTTAGTTCCTGATAAAGGTATAAGATTACTCATACATGGATGTTTATACAATATTTTTATTTAGAGTTATATACAGAATTGCTCATCTGCTAGCTTAAGCTTTACCACATGCTTACACTGTTGCATTATCCGAGATTTACTTAATCCAAAGCAAAAAGAATGAGGAGGGATTATAAACGTACATCTCTTCCTTCACTAGTTTTTACTGCTTAAAATGGAGGTCTGACAACTGTGAGGCATTTTTACTACCAGCATCCAATGTGGAGATTTTTTAGTCATTCTGATGTAACCTTCGCATGGCTTCATATGAATAAACTTAACTTTACTTTTTCTTTCACTCTGATCTCACTTAAAAAAAAAAAAAAAAGAAAGAAAAAAAAGACAAAATAGATACAGAATATTTACTTACATATTTGTTTTAAAAGTATGGAATCTTTCCATGTTATGTATCTACTTATTAAATCATTATATATTTGCTTCATAAATCTACAAGTGGACTTACAGGCATTGCCATTTAGTGACATACACACAAGCAATGCTTCGTTTTGTTCTTTGGTATGTGAGAATCTTGAAAATACTTCTCTCTCTTCAAGGAAATTGTAAATTTCTGGTGTGTGCACACTCTAGAAGATCTTCTTTTTAAGTAGATTGGTCCCTTGGGATATAAGAGTATATCAGTATTTTTGCCTAACTACTATTCCCGTGTGACACTTGTACCTGCTCCAGGATAACGTACAAATATGTTTTACAGGTTTTCTTAATGGTAATCATGACGCTTCGTTGTGCCCTTCTAATAATAACAACAGTTTAGCTTTCCTCTTCCCTACCCCCACTTTCTTGGCAAGTCTGACATTCAATTTGGAGAATCTAATGTCAGCAAGAAATCCATATGTACTCCTGAGAGTGGTAGGCATGCCCCTTTGAATCTATTTTTAGGTTACTGTAGAATAGTGATATTTTCTTCCTTCAGTCATTTCTCTTCCAAGCAACTCCCATCTTTTCAATGCTTACAAAGGAATATTTAATGCTTCAACTTACTGAAAATATTTTTTGTGTTCAAAGTGAATGTATACCGTTATGCTATGTACAATGACATTGGTTAGATTTGTTGTGCAGATCTACAAAATAGAAATATTTGCAGCAGAAGAGTTTACACTTCCTGCAAAGCAAAGCTAAGACCACAGATACTGTAAGGATATTTAAAATTTACAGAGCAATCTGTTATTTGTCTGTTTATAAATATTCAGCTCTTTCAAAGCCAATTAATTTACTGTTTTGGTGTTGATCTTTGACTCCAAGATAACCTAACCTATAGCCCAATTCAAAATTATTCCACTTAAAGAGTCTATATTACATAGGATTTCAGCACTGATCTTTCAACGTTTCTAAGCTAATATCAGTCCAAGACAGAAGCAAATCATGCTTGGCTTGTGTGGCCTTCATTTAGTAATCAGTTATTTAAACACCAATTGTTCATCCTGATCCTGAAAGTCTCCTAAGATTGACACTAATCTACCTGTTTTGGAAATTAAGCACAAAATTCCAGGAACTGCAGTTTACCAGATGGGCCTGCCTGTTCATGGGCCTGGAGACTGATACCTCCAAATGTTTTCAATGCCCACAGTTGATACGGAGTTTGACCCTCATCCTTTGCTGTGGAAACAGGGGTGCAAGTCACCAGAGCTCTTAGCCAACACCTCTAGACAAACCAAACATTTGAAAAAGAAATTAAGCAATTTCAAATGTACTTAGGATAGAATTTGATCTATTTACCCCAATTATAGCAAAGAGTAAATTGATTAAGATCCTGGTTCCTTACTTCCAGAAAACACTGGATAAAGATCATAAAATCACCGTTCATCCAATTTACAAAGATTTATGCAAATTAGGAAGTGCTGCTTTGCATAATGGACAAAAATTATGTAATGCAGTTATCTGTGGTCTTTGTCATATTGTCTGTCTGTAACTTATCCTACTGCTTGCAAAGCTTATGTTGAACCGACAGCTTTGCTTGGTCTTTCCCAAATGCAAATGTGAGAAATTATCCTCTGAAGGAGATATAGGCAGAGAATCTGAGCTAATCTGCATATTTCCATTACACTTTACCTCTGCGTTCAATGTCCACAGAAGGGAGAAGGCAATGGGTATTAATTTCACCTCACTTATCCTTTGGGAAAGATCTCTGTGGGCTTCTCCTGGTCCCTTTACCCTCTCCTCTGTATCTGTCCATATGGTTTCCATCCTCTTTCCCCATCTCCAACAGACAGGAGTTTGAAGGCCTTAGAAATAAGAAATACACCAACAATTATTATATCCTGCATTCGAAGCAGGAGCTTAAAATGCATTTTCTCCCACGTATACTATATTTAAAGCACAATGTGATTATTATACTCTCTTCTTATTTGTTTATTTTTAGAACATATCAAAGCCCAGCAGTTCTCCCTCCAGGCTATATTTGACAAAGTTGCAGAGACTTTCCAGGCCACCTCAAAGCAGAGATTAATCCAAACAATTTAAACCTTTCACTGTTCCACAGGAGGATGGCATTCGATTGGATTATTTAGGGAGGACAAAATGTTTTTGTTGATGAGAGAAATGAAATCCTCAGAGAGTTAAATCAATCTTATGTAGAGACCCTGGAGCATTGATCTTGGTGTACATTGACAATTTCTGGTTGTTTAGCTATTTGGAATGACCGCACAAAATGAGCAAGTTGTTATAGTTTTAAGGTTTTGGTATTTATTGGCAACCCGGGTGCTCATATGATTAATCACACATTCAGAATGTGAGCTCAGTGGAAATTGACTGCAACGCAGCAGAAACAAAGTTTTCAGTTATCATTGTGTAATAAATTGAAGCTATATCCCTAAGCAGATTTGTCTTCAAGTTTCCAATTTGCCTTGTTAAAAGTGTTGTTTATACAGTAGTTAGCAAAAATGTAAGTAATTACACACAGAATTCTTTCTAAGCGATTCTGTACTTTTTTTTTCTCTCTCTTTATTGGTTTTCTATCTTCATTATCCAATATTCTGGTATACCCATGCAGAAACCACATTCAGTAAAAATCAGAAAATAGCCAGGCCATAGCACAAGAACCTGCTTATACCGAGGGCAGCATTTCTTGGATGTAATGCCACAAGAAAAGGCCTTCTGAACAAACTAACCCAAATGCAAACATCCTTTAATATCCCACTTTTCTCTTTGTAGTTGCACTCTCTGATGCTTATCACTGAAGAGAAGAACAGAAGGAAAAACATTTTCATTTATATGTTATGTTTCATTTAATTAAATAATATTTATTCAGAAAGGAACATTCTAAGATTTTACATACACGTTTTGCATTGTAAGAATATCTGTTACTTCTACTAAAAAACAGATGCAAAAATAAAATCATAACTACAATTGGAAATTGGAGAGCAATTTGTGGATTGCAAATACTGAGAGAATTTATTTAAAATGTGGAGTGCCAAGTAGAGAAAACTACTGTGTCTATACAGGAAGGATCTGCTCCAGCTATGGTATACTGGTAGAGACTTGTGCTGCCAAATATTGATAATGCTTTATAGCCTTTCACACTTGCCACTGGGAATCTCACTGTAACCTTGAAGAAGCAGTTGCTAGGATGTACTTGCTAAAGATAAGAGCAAAACTGTGGAAAAGAAAGGGAAAACCCTGTAAGGCTAGCCTTCTTCCCTAGAGAGGGTTACATGCTCATAATGTACAGAAACTATAACCAGATCAGGAGAGACCTAATTACAGAACTCAGAGATGTTAATGACACACAGAAATTTACATACAGCTGAAAATATGAATATCTCTATGCCAGCGGTCATATCACCACAGGGTTGGCTTCAGAACTAATGTGCTGTTGTCTGGGAACATTTTCTGTAAGGTGAAGCCTTTCAAACAGTCAAAACCATTTGTTTTTTAAGTGAACAACACTCACCATAAACCTCTGTTAAATTTTATTGACCAAGATCTTTTTTTTCTCTTTGTAATTTCTTCTCCTATGCCCTCTCAGAATAGGCAACAATAATTCCTCACATTTATCTTCCCATCTTTCAATCTCAAAATCCTGTATCTGATTCGGACACAGCAATCTCCAAAGCAATGAATACCCCTTTAATGTACTGAGAACGTTCAAGGACAAAATTACCTAACAAATTTTCTTAGGCCTCATATTAGATAAAAAGGTTTTTTTCATGCTTATATTTATTTATTTTGCCAATTTGTGTAACCCTGCCTTGTTGATCGACTTCTATATTTTTTGTTTCTCTTTAGCTTCAGGGAAACATCCCTATATCTTTACCTGTAGTGGAGATAAGGAGTTGTCACAGCTGCTGTCCATGCAGTCCTCAAACCAGAGAGTACTGTAATAAATCTTATTTTATTTTATGGACAAATAAATGCTGAGGTAAAATATTTGAGAATCGTTGCTTGAATACTTGCCATAGCAGCGCTACTGTAATAACCACTATGACATTAATTTACTGCAATGTGCCGTAGGAAGAAGGAAGAAGGAGGGAGAAGGGCATTAAAAGAGAAAAATTACTATCCTTCGGATTTATTGGGATTGGCCTTCCTCATTTTCAGCCATCATTAGTTGATTAGGTGCTGATGACAGTATGGACAAGCGTGCTAGAATAGTTGGCTAAGAAAAGCCCTAAAGGTACTCTGTTAATTGAGATGATGTTCATATTGTACTTACTGAACATAACTGCAGACAGTGAAATAAGAGCTTAGTGTTGTGTAACAGACCACATGAACATTCACTCATTATCAGTCTGTAAAGAGGAGAAAACAGTGTATATAGATTATGATTACTACAGAAAAAGAGATAGTATTAAAAACTGGAGGAGACTATCATTGGAAACTATGTTTTATACAGCCTTCTGGGAGGTGTTGAGAAATCTGTCTAATGTTGTTCCATAGTTCCATTAGGGAAACATTATTCTATCAAAGGAACTGAAAATTGACTTATGCCATCATCTTGTAAGAGGTAAGCACCTGAACTTAACAGAATATCCAGATTTGCTTACCCACTAGAAGCTTACATGCTATTGATACTCTTTTCATGCTTACATTCAATCTAATTTAAATTTTAAGGCAATTTAGAGAAAATGGCAAAGAAACGCCACTATACTTCCTTCAATCTTGTTTGTGAAAAGTCAGCATTACACATGAAGAGAGAAATATTCTCTATGCAGAACCCGTAATGCAATAGATATTTGGATTCAACAGAAACATTTTAGTAACAATGGCAATGCTAATATACAATAAATCCACAATGTTAAATAATTTAATATGGACATTAGCTTGCTTCTTGCTGTGGCCAGGATGAATTTCAAACTTGGTGCCTAGACAGACAGCCACAATGAAAATGCTTTAGAGCTTCAGAATGGAATGGACAGTAGTTTAAAAGATCCTTTCAACTTCTAGGCAAATCTCAGCTCCTTTCAACACAATCGTCCTAAGAGTATACTGCCCACAGAGCAAAATTATCCCAGTACCTGGAGCAGTCTGCTCTGAAAGTTCAAAGTTAAATTAAATTTTCCCTCTTTCCAAAAACTGAGCAAACTAAATCTGTTCATTAGCATGTTCACGCTGAATATATCCGGCTATAGGGAACAAGAGCTCAGCAATATCAGAAACAAATTACACAGAACTCTGGAAACTCAAAAAATGCGGCTTTGTCATGGTTAGACATTACTCCTGTTCATTAATTTCTAGTTGGCTCTGTTAAATGTAAGTATTTGTATTTACTAACCTACTACGACAGATCACTGGGCCTAGTTTGAAAAACCCACCCTGTGAGATGCTGAATGACACAATCTCGCTTCCTTGGCCAAACAGGAACTCTCTTCCTCTGGTCGTTCATGAGCTACCAATTTCTTCTCACCATATGAAGATATGGTAAAAGTCAGTAAACAATGAGTACTCAGAAGCATAAGTAAAAAAAACAGCACAGATGTTTGTAATATGCCTATAAGGAGCAGTGTGAAGAGTGCAAAATGGACATTATTTTTGGCTTATCTTTCCATTCAAGTGCTTTACTAAACAGTCAAATCAGTAAGTACTTACCATGGTTGTCAACAGCCTCTAGCACAGTTTTTTTACAGGACAGCATTAGCATTCAAGAGCTTCATCTGATTCTTCTTACAATAAATATGGTTCTATCTTTAACGTCCAGTGTGATAATAAATGGCATTGCTTTCCTTCAGACAACATCTGTTGTGACTTTGGCATTCAGCTCAGTGGAAGGTGAGCAGCGATTGATCACATTATTGGATATCTAGACACGCTGTGGCAGCATCTTTAGCAAAAGGCTTGAAAACTTAAGCAATAGACTGAGTAATCCACAAGAAAAATGAAGAAAATTTGAAGAGTCAAGATAAGAATCAAGACATCCAAAACAAACAAGAGATTCTGGATCAGAAACATGAAATACCCTCAAAAACACCAGCACAAAAATATCCCGTTTAAAATACTTATCCAAGCAAGTGCTAACAGGATGAGGCTTTTGCAGTTTATGTTGTCTGCTTCTAAAATCATTGTGATTTTGGATTCATGCATTGCACTCATGGCAGTGACAGAGAGCAGGCATGTTCAAAGTGTGCTTTACCAGGACCTGTCAACATTTGAACTAGAAGAGTGATAGCTTTGACAGGTTTTGGAGATTCTGCTTCCTGCTGCTACCTAAGAAGGCTAATAAAAGAAACAGAAATCACCAGAGTCTTTCACCAAGTCTTGCAGCTGGCCAGGAACAATGTTGTTGCATATTTTAGAACAGGAATATAAGCAGAGTAAATGTCTAATGTGTAAATCAATCACAATGGAGACCGTTGGTTATCTGCAGTTTGGGAAAATATACAATGAGGTAGAGTGATGCAACAAGAATGCAGCTACGGCAATGCCACCAATTTGGTGAATTTTTTATGTGGAAAATGCTGAATAAAGTCTCTGCTCCAGCTTTGGATGGTTTCCATACTTTCCCTCAGCAGGCATAAAAACACTGCGCTCACGCTGTTCAACCACAGGGTACACGTGGTTCCCTGGTCCAACACCACGTGCCATGGATGCTTACTGTGGTATAACCTTTCCTCTGCTCACTGTTCCTCAGTTAGCCCCTTTGCTCCAAGGCCATCCTTGTCCTCCCTCCATATACAATGCATCTGATGGGAATGCTCACTTTCTCTCCTCCACACTTCGCGCTTTTTAGGATGCTTCTTCCCATGAAATCACACTATATTTGCACAGTCTCTGGCTGTTCTCACTTCACATCCTAGTTTAGTAATTCCTTGATGCCTTAAATGCTCTTACTTAACTAAACTGCTTTACTCAAACTTCTATAAAGTCACAGAGCTTATATTGCTCCTATCCTATACATATCCATATAATAGCCAAACTCTCATCTGTATCTTCTGCATACAGAAGTAGATCTTATCTCATGCCACATAATTCCCTCTTACCACACTTCCACCTGTACTTTAACCCACTCCCCCCCACAGTGAGAAACAGCCTGTTTCCTCATACATGTACTCAGAGCCTCTCCAGCCGGCCAACCAGAATGAAACAGCTGGTTGTATCTCACTGCGGTCCCATCACTCAGTGAAATTTCCTCACTACAACTCCTCCTCCTCCCACACAACAGAGACCACTATGGAACCTTCTCTGTGCACCAACAAATGCAGGAAGTGTGGCGTCAGGTTTGCAGTCTCTTTCAGATAGCAGAGGGAGTTTCCAGTCTAAACAATTCTTCCATTACAGCAACCACACTGATTGACCGAGACGAAGTATTAGCTAGTGTCACAAGAACTGAAGGGTGGGTGAGAACTGATTTTTATTTTTTCAAGGGTTTCTGCATTTGAAGCAAGGAGAAAATGGGAAGTGTTTATACGAGACATGAAAATGAGCAATGTCCTTGTGGTCAATTATGTGCACTCACACCTAACTTACCTGTGTAACAGATGTATACCAACTTGGGAGTAATGAAATTGAAGAGGAATTTCCTGTAATACAATTTAAGATGTGATAGAGCCATTGAATATAGTTTTAAGACAATTCTTCAGGATTCTAGCATCTATAATGCAGTTCAGTTACACAGAAGTCTTTTATCTTTCTTCCCATATTTCTGTGAAATAAGATTAAAACATACAAGCAAAGTATTCTGGGGGTTAGGACACTTTTTCCTCAAGCTGTTGTTAATAACAAGGGAAAGATGAGAAAGATGAGATTTCTTCTACCTCAGAGAGCATGACTACAGTGTTTCAATATATTCAAAGCTCATTACACAGTCCCCTCATCCAGGATGCCCACCACTTCCTAATGCTCCTGAACAACGGAAACACATCTCTGCCCCATTATTGCTCTTGGAGGAAATGATGCCAGTCTTCATGAACATGGTTTCCCTGGTTTAGAACGCCTGAAGAAAGAGCAAAGTATAGGAGAAGAGATTAAAGAAATTTATGGATATGGAGAGAAAAAATTTAGTCAGCGGAGATTACTGGAAGAAGAGATTATTGGAAGAAACTAGGGATACAGATATAGTCAGATATCAAACTAAAGAGAAGAAACTACTAAAATTCTAAAAACACAAAATTATAAGAAATAGTTATATTTCCAAATCCATGTTTTGCTGAGTCATACAATCTCCTAAAGCAAAACAAGCTGTATCTCTGGTGGCACTCCCAAACCATCTAGGGACACTGGCTGTGTTTGACAGATTTTGATTTTTTGGCAGCCATTCATATTGTATGAAAGAAAAACATTACTGCTTTTTTTTTTTATAAATGCCTTTGCTATATCCATCTTCTCCACCCTTTCTAGGAGACCAACAGAGCAGGTGTCGATCACATCTTGCAATACCCAACAAATTTCCAAACATCTTTTTCCTTTTTTTTTTTTTGTTTTTCTGTCTCCTCTTACCCTCCATTAAGTACTTCCAGGCTCACTAGAACTCCAAACCTTTAGGCAATATCTTGAGCAGCTGTTAACAAAAACAACCGATGGTATTTCACAATTTTCATCATTCCTGTAGCACTTGCCCAACTACTAAACCAGTAAATCCTTTTAATCTGCAACAGTTTGGGATTTTTAGTTTTACATTTTAACAAGCAGGATACACAGCCCATGCACTTGGAAAAGGAACACAAAATGTTTTTCATTTCCTTTAGTGATTGTAATGTATAAATAGCCATGACTACAGAGGATCAAATAATTCATTGTGAATAACTCTTGTTAATTTCTCTCACTTTTTCCCCTTCACAGGTAGCTTACGAACAGATCCTGAAGTCTGTCACATATTCACAGTTCTTAGCACTTATAATTTTGTTTGGGAAAAAATTCTTGGCATACTGTTGGTTCAAAATTGTTCATTAGGGGGAATTTTCTATTTACGTAGAGTCACCTATGGCTGTGGCTTCATACTAGGCAGCAGCATGCCTCAATGGCTTGATGTTTTCCATTCCAGCTGCTCATTCTCCCTCCAAGCCAAGGTTATGCTGGCACAGCTACGCAGCAAACAAGATCAGGGAGCTGATCTGTCTGGAGAGACAGTGAAGTATAAAATAGGAGACGGGGGATTATGGGAATTTATGGGTAGCAAAGGCAAGAATTGCAGCAGGAAGGAGAAAAGTGAAGGGTTTATTGATAAAGACAAGCTGGGGGAAGGAAAAAGGAGGGCATTTCAGCTGGGTAGATTTTCTGATTTAGCCTACCACACAACTCCCCAAGAACCAATGCTGGCAAATACCAAGAAGCAAAGGGTCACAAACACAACTGAATGAGTTTCCCTGGATTTAGCTACCAAGGAATATCCCTAGAGTTTGGATTTTTATATATATATATATATATATATATATATATATATATATATATATATATATACACACATATATTTGCTTTCTGATTGGCCACACTCTAGATTTTAACACTTGAAAATGGCAACAAGCTAACAGAAATTCACACTGATGTGCTGTTTTTTGGAGAAATAGTACTCCACAGTAAAATTTGAAAAACTACAGATACTTGCAAATGTTTCTAAACAGACAAGGATGAATAATCCTCATGATAACAATCATAATTATGAATTGAACTTGGATATTGTTTATAAAAGTAGCTGAAAATATACATATTTTTATAGTCTTGCCTTTCTCTATAATTTGTAAATTAATAATAGCATTAATGTACAGACACCATTTTTTATAGAAATTGGTTTCTGAGACAGCTAAGTATTAGGGAGAAAGTTCTGCTGTGGCTATCACTTTTGTGATTTTATCCGAAAGAGCAAAGAGGATAAAATTAACAATTTCAGTAACTTCAATCATCAAGAGTAGACTATAATATTTATTACAGCACCAATAAGCTGAAGAAAGGTTTGATACTATTTGTTATGACAAAGTTCTAAACTGTTTTAGAGACAGAATATGAAAAAGCTAGTCCTTTGACTAGCTTGGGACTCTCCCAAGTACTCTTAGAAACATGTTTCTTTGTGTGGTTGTGGGTTAGAGTAAAGGGAATTAGGCGCTAAATTAATTAAGTCAATAGAAACCATAGGAAATAGATGTCTTAGTAAATTCAGAAACTTTCAAACACTCCCCAGCTGCAGGATTCTACATTAACATAACAGAACAAAGATGATGAACAGAACAAAGTTTTTCCATTCATGTATCAAGCATACATCCACATTGCCTCACCAGCATGGAGATACTGGTTATATCGGGGTAAACTAGTTAGCACTGTCCAGGCCAATATGTTTTTAGAAGTCGACCAGCTTGTTTAGCGAGGAAGCAGAATATTTCTGTAATGCAGCAAAGAAATAACCTGGGGCTTGCAAAAGTGCAAGTGAATGTCTAGAACAGGCATGCTTATGCCATCTCAGAGGTCCTTAACAGAGGAATTCCCAAAGAATTTTGTTAGGGACCAGTTACACAGCTACTGTTAGTTTTCAGTTACTTTGGTAGTGGATCTGTTTACAGAATGAGCTTCTCATTAATGGTATTTTTGTTTAGAAGTTCTTGAAGTACGTTTCTACAATTCACAAGCACCTGTTTGCTAGCAAGATGGAAAATGCTTGAAACAGCTGTTAGACAAATTCAATAAAAGAACTGAACAAATGTAAGTACTCTACTTAGATTAGATGCCAAAAAACAATGCTCAAGAACATCCAGAAAGATTTGTACAATCAACAGAACTTTTTTCTTGCATACTGCCAGAAGAGATTGCAGCCACATTCAAAAATCAAAATAAAGAGGGAATCTGCAGGAGATACATGCGCATACTGAAACATACACATAAATTGTGTCAATATATCCCTAGTCATACAGCAAGAGGGAACCCTGTGAATTCTAGGAGCTAGAGATAAGAAAAGAAATCGAGTGAGCAAGGGTTTCCATTGTAATCACATCTAAATGTTTGCTCTGGACACAAGAAATGAGCACTTACTTATATTAATACCTGGCTTGAGTTGCATATGGCCACAAAGCACCCAGTGTGAAATCATGATGGAGTTTACTTCCAGTTTTCCTTAGAGGTCTTCCCTCTTTCTGTTAAATGTATTGCCTATGTACTGCCATGACTGTCACTCAGGCAAACCTAAAAGGCAGTCAAGGCACGACATGATCTATTTTTTACATTATGTCAAATATTGCAGATGGGCCAATATCAAATCTTAGCAGCAATGGATGCTCTATAGCAGCAGATGTGGCTTAGGACAAGTGTAGGTAGTCTGGTGCAGACAGCTGCAGCCCAGCTGTGCTTGTCTGTGGAGCCACACAACTGGACACATGCCAACAGCAATTTGGAAGCTGCATTACCACACTAGAACAAGACTGAAGCAGAGACGGCAAGAGCATGGCAGACTTGCCCATGGCCATGTGGGTAATCCAACTGGCTGACTACTCTCCTGTGCTTCAAAAGAGCCAAATGTCTGAATTAGGACTAAAATATTGGTTCTTTTATTTAAAAAAGAAATTAAAAAAAGAACAAACATTTACTCTAGGAAACCAATAGCACCCAGACACATAGTAACGAGAGAACCAATGGTGGGAATAATTGTAGAAATAATTAAAATATTACAATAATAATAATAATAATAATTTAAAAACTCTTAGGAAAATACACATTTACGAAGTAAATAAGAGAGGTTTCTGAAAGTCTCAAATAATTAACACAAATCTAAACCCTCTGGTGTTCATTCTCTCGAGAGACGTTTGAGACCGGGGGACCCAAGAGAATACAACTGATTAAAGGAAAATATTCTGATCTCCTGGCTAAACAATGTGCTTTGTGTAGATTTTTATTAAATGTTTTTAACAAGAAATGAAAATAAATTTATAATTGTTGCATGATGGTCAGATAGCATAGTGATAAAAACATTATAAACATCATATCAAAAGCTAGAAAATTCAAAGTTAATGTGGATGGTCTATGCTTAACATATCTATTATCCTCTTTCCTGTTAATAGCAACGTTTACCTACACTGCAGCGCTGGAAATACTTTCAGAAGTAACATGATGAACCTGAACTCAAAGGGAACGTTCACACGGGCTACATCATGAAGATGAAGGATTATACGCTGCTGTGCTTTTTTTTCCCTAAAGATATCAAAGAAATGAAATCAAAGAAGGCTTTCTGATTTTTTAACCTCTTAACCTTTTCCTCCTTGTTTTAGTTTTCTAACAAGAATCGAACTTGCCTTTTGCAGTATTACAGCCTGCAAGTTCTTGGGTCACAGAACTCCTATGAACACAAGACACCTCCAAAGTGGAGGGTATTAAAGCTGGGCTAAAGATTAGAAATGGGGGCCTGTTTTATTTTATGGAAAGTACAGTGAAATGCTAAAATATTATGTTTTTATCCAGCAGCTTGAAGTCTTTGCATTAACTACAACTAACCTTCTTCTGCAGACTTTTCTTATGTACTTCCTCCACTACACATACAATAAGCACACCAAAACCTGCATTCTTACCTGTGCAGTGGCTGTGTTAAACCAGGCTATAGATGAAAGGCAGAGCCGTAGCTTGGATCCAATTGGGGTAGATTCTCCTTCTGAAAAGGCTTTCATCACTTCTATTCTCAATCTCCAGATGATGGCTGAGAGGACCCTTGCCTGGGCAACTGCTGAGTGCTTTACTTGGTCCTTCAGGTTTAGCCGGAACCCCCAGCTGCTTTTGCAGCTCCTTTCCCTCAAGCTATGGCAAACACAGGTCAGATGCAGGCTGGGATCTGGATTTTGGATCTTCAGTGTAATTTAAAAACACTTTTACAACTTAGTTAACCACATGCTCCACTATACAAATTCACATCTCATTGCCTTGCAACTTGCTCACCCAAATCCCAGACAGCCATGCTTCAGGAGAGCTGGCAGAGCCACACAGCCTTGGTTCCATCTGCCTGTATGCAGACTGCCTAGGAGAAGGCATTTTAAAGCAGAGTGGCCCTGCATTGCCAGAGGCCACCTCAGGTTCCGCTCTTAACTACAAAGACTATGAAGATGATACATATCTTAATATAAATAAATACAATTAAATCTACGCATTTGCTTTCTGAAAATTAGAACAAAACCACAATTTTTAATGAAACAAAATATCCATACAAATGCAGACACAGCTCCCATACAAGTCAGTAGGGAATTTTGTCCCTGCTTTTTTTTTAGCTATAGAGCTGGGATTCCTGCTTGGATCTCCCAAGTCTCAGAATTCTACATTATTCTGTTAGTGTTATTTGTCAGAAGACTGAGAAATGTGTTAAGAATCTCCCATTAAAGATAAAAGGATATGATCTTGAAAAAATACAGAAGGCTGATTCTGTTTCCACACTGTCTCTTAAGACAGTTTCTTTTCAGGAACTGAGCAGGTGTCTAATATCAAACTCATAGAAGTTGTCAAACAAAATATCAAGCCCTATCCTCATTTTTACATTTATAGTTTGATGCAGACCTTTAGGCAGTTCCGTTTCTAAGTATATTCTCTTGCAGTAGGAGAACAAGATTTTTGCTTGTGTATTTACAGACGCAAATAAGATGTTGCAGGTTGTGATAATTCGTCGTATTTTTCAGGGACTTTTCTTGAAATGTTTGCCGGGAGGTTACAGCTACGCCATGTGATGTGGCAGTTGCTAATGTACTGTAACTATATTCTGCTGGTGAATGGCAGAGTAAACAGGTATATAAAATATGCATAAATGTCGGTACATCTGTTAAAACTTTCCTAACACTACAAGAAAATTCAATCCTTTCTTCTAAAATTTTCTAACATATTTTTCAGTCTGCCATGAACATGCATATGAACAATTTTATACAGGTACGGTAGCTAAGGAGTCTGTGCAAAGTGCTGATACACCCTGAAAAAAATCTTAGTTTTGTGTCTGAAAAATATTGAATACAAACTCTAAAACTGCAAAGTATTTTAAATGCAGAGACAATAAATTACCACATAAATAGTTACAGTGTATAAAAGTACTTTTAGCATGAAAGCTTAATGTGTCAGAACGTTAAACTTCCCAATATCCACGTGACGTAGATAAATTTCATCTTTGTATTAGAAATGAGTGAACAGAAACATTTTGCTTTTCTTAAGAAATCGCTGTATAAATTTGTAATGAAATCCTCGCAACATCTGCTATTCTTACAAATATAAAATGGCTTTCTGGTGCTCAAGGAAAAGCCAGAGCACTTTCTCTTTGAGCTCCAAGGCTGCATCAGGAATACTCAACCTCTGTTATGGAAAATAAATAAAATAAAATAAAGTCTACAAAAACAACTATTTTGACAATATACAAAGACTGACTAATGTTCTTGAATTCCACTGATCACAGATTATTATTCAACCCACCTATAAGGTGTTTACCATTATGACTTCTTATTCCAATAACTACTGATCTCTGCTAAGAATGTCCTGACTCTGGGAGACATGTTTCAATGTCACTATGCTTACCTGCTTTATTAGTAGTTCAAGTTCTTTTATATCCATTTTTACTTGGTTTCTTCCTGCATTTCACCACAGGCAATGCTACCAATAGGCCAAACAAGAAGTGATTAAGCATACAAAAATATCTACAGATAAAATGTGAAACTTCAGAGCAATCTTTACAAATCCACATTTTCATTTTAAGTATTGCTATTCTAACACACGGTCTCAGCCAAGCAATGCAAGAAAAGCTCAGAAAATGCATAGTCTTCAGTCTTTGAAGTGCATTTGCATACAAAGTGTAACTTTAAGGGGAAATAATTCGACAATGTCAGTGGCTCATACAGTAGAAACTTTGTCACACTTTTTCTTCACATCTAAAAATATTGCCACTTTTGTATTTAATAATATTTGATGTTTATGAAACAAAGGCTAAAGTTTAAAATGACTGGGATACCTGGCTCCCTTGTGTGGCCATATTGCACATTTTCCCTTCATTTAATGATTTCTCACCTGAGAAAAAAGAATATACATCATCTGAACTCTGTCTGATGTCTGAAATATAATGCTCCTGTGCCCCATGCTACAAGCAATGGAAAATAAGATATGTGTTTTCCAGAATAGGTATCCTTTTCTTTTTCAGTACCTATTATTTCTGCAACAACAAACACTACTTCACTAATTAAAGCAGTGATTATGTGACCAGCAACAGTGCATAGAAAACTCCCAAATACTGACATGAGGTTTTATCTCATATTTAAAAGGAAACAAGCAGAAATCACACACACACACACACACACACACAAACGCAACACCTCGACAACCCACAGTTAAACATGCAATTTCCGTTCAAATTGTCATCCTCAGAAAGACATAACGTTTTAACATCTTTTTCATCTAACACTGATTTTACAGTCTCAGAGAGCTTGTATAAGATGATAAGAAAGCACATTTTATTTCCTAAGTTTCACATAGCACACTTGATTATTACTAGTATCATTCCTCTTACCTAAGATTCTGAAAACAGACTTGTCGTCTTTTGGTTATATATCACTCCATGATAAATACATCAGAAATTAACATTTTGCCCTCACCGTTGCTTTGTAAGCACTAATATGGAATAACTATTTCTTTGTTCTTACTTATCGTTTAGAGCAAATGGGCTCGAGAATATTTATATTAACATTATGAATTGCATTCCTTGAAGTATTAGATAGGAATATTTTTTTTAAATCCACATTTGACCTGCCACATCCCTTTAAAATTACTACATGAAACAGTACAGGAATGTTCATTTTCCATTGAAAGCCACGTACAAAATTCTATGGAAAAAAAAAAAAAGAAAAAAGATGCAGCTCACCTAAATTGTACTAAGCAATCTATTTCAGATAGTATTCATTCTCTTCTAAGTCACATTTGAGATAAAAAAAAATATATGTATTTGAGGAAAAACAATTTGCCAAATCCTACTTGATCACAGCACTTCTCTGATCTTAGGTCACTATTCTTGCTGAAGTTCTGTGTATTACTAAGGCAAATCAATAAACTTTATGGGTCAGATTTGGAGTAACAAAAACAGATACAACTCCGCTGAAGTTAAATGAATTGTCCCTGCTTACATCAATGATAAACTTTGGTTTTTATGATGCATTAAAAAGGAGATAGGGAAAATGCTAACAAAGGTTTAACTTGGTCATGCTTCATATATACTTTGTGTTAAAACATCTGCTTTTGGGGTTTAATTGTAGTGATGTTCTGTAAAGAAATACGACCTTACAGGGCATTTTCAGGAATAGAAAAGTCTATATATTAAAAGGCAGCAAATGATTCATAACTGCTTAGCGGTCAGGCCTGTGGGGCCATGCTTCCCATGTGAAATTTTTTTCTGCATTGCAAACTCTTACATTAAATTGTGATAAATGAAGAGCGGAGGCTATTCATACAAATCAATGACTTTAGTGTATGTGTCATTAGCCTGAGAGATGCAGGCAGCGGTCACTACTATAAATCATGTGATGATCTGCTGTCTGCGACTCGATGCAAGCAAGCAGATGCATTAGGAAGGTTAAAGAATGAAATTAATCTGTGCATTTCCTTTTTTTTCTTTTTAAGTCACCTGGTCATACGGAAAGAATTAAAATCACATGATCCAAAGTTAAGCCAGCTACAGAACAGTAAATTGGTTAAGTTAGATGTCACCTTTCAACTTAAAGTTAATTAAATATTAATAGGATTAATTTATTCATCATCACATGAGAAGTAAAATATATAGAATAGGTAAAATCCACCAGTGCTCCTCACACAGGAGTGGATATTATTAATTGCTTTTAATGCAGACTGTGGCACAAGACGACGTGTGAGAGATCAAGCACACTGCAAAATGTGCTCTGATACTTTTAAGTGCAGCATATTTCTTTCTTCACATTTTATAAATCCAATGTTTAGTAACCCATGGCCATGCTCGCCATCCCGGTACCTTGGAGCGGGTTATGAATATGAGCCAGGTGGAATGTATTATCGATGATAGAATACATTTCCAGATATCTGTGACTGGGAGTGCTAATAGGGAGAGTATGCAAAAGGGGTCAGGGACAGTAAAAAGAGATATGGATAATATAATTTTAAAACAGGAATTAATGAATTTGGGAAGGCCATATTTGATATAAATGTTAGGCCAAAGCCTTCAGTCTTTACTCAATACTTACTCAGGCAAAACCCTCAGAGTTCCAGTAACAGATTTCCTGGGATGAAGACTAAAGAGCCAGATTTTTCCCTTACACTTACGAGAGAAGAAATCAGGAAGAACATGCAGGAACCCCACCCCATACTGCACCCTTGGAGATCCTGCAGGGTACAGCTCATCTGACAGCTCTCGTACACGTCTCCTTCCCTCCACTGCCCCCACTGCAGCCCAACATTACCCAGCAAGGAAAAAGCCAACATGTTACGTTTGAACTGAATGATCTTGGAGGTCTTTTCCAACCTTGGTGATTCTATGATTCTATGTTACCCAGGAAGGAGGCACGGAGCACGGCTACCAGCAGTCAAGCACAGGAATACCAACACTCAGCATGTTTATGCATAGGTTTGCAGTGCACCCAAAGTCAAGCAGTACATTAGTGAGAACTCCGGGATTTGATCTCTTATAAATAGCACAGAGTGCAGTAAGGAATCTTGAAAAAGGCTTTAAAAGAATCTGCTTTGAGCTAGCAGTTGACTATGGGCACAATCAAGTATGAAAGCAAATTAATGACTGAAGTGGCTGCATTTCAGAGGTGCTTGAAGCAGTCCATGTGCATAAAATAGTGCAGAACACCTTTACGCTTATGAAGGGCACTATAAATCAATAAAGTATAAGTTTGCCTGGACAGTGATAAGATAAGTATTGCATGTGCTTAATTCACTTAGTTATCCTTCCAAAAAAAAAAGATAATACACTCTATGTAGACATATTTCAATTGAATTGATAGTAGATCAGGACTGAGCAAGCTTGGAGACTGAATTACTTTTATCCATCCCATCAAGCATAAGGATGAAGTTGCAAGCAAAATCAATGTCAGAAAGGTCTTACTGCCTCTTATGATAGCATAGCTACTATCAGTTGCGATGAAATATACTAAAATTAAAACTAACTATTAAGAAATAAACATCTATTCTGCTATGGCAGAAACCTTCAGCAAGTTAAAAACTAATGACCTTCATTTGTATATCTAAATTCCTAAAAGACACAAAAAGCAGAGAATCTGTACCATGTAATTGTTCAGAGACCAAAAAACAATAGTAATTAGACTTGCCTAATAATGGTGGCAAAAAAATTGCAGTCAGTAGATTTAAATTTACTGTAAGCTGAATCCCCCAGTAAAGACAGTTTCTTGTACATTGTTTCCCTATAACTTACATACTACACTGACTTTGTATGTGTTTCTTTACATTTGTCATCATTACATTTAGGATACACATCATACCCATGTTTTAAGTTAATTTTCCCCACCATCACTTGGTTCTACCTTTGCTCCAGATCACCATCTATTTTCTACTCATTCCTGAAGCACGTGGGAACAGTATTTTAAATCCAAACGAAACAAGCTGTAATGCAAAAGTCAAACATGGCTGCCCATTTTAAAATTCAAGAGAATTTTTCAAAATTTATACTCTAATTGTGTTTTAGGAAGCACAAGGAACTTCTGAAAAAGTTCACCTGCAACGTATAAAAGTGCCCCTATACAACCATCTGAAAATGAAACAAAAATAATACCATGTGGATGAAATCGCTCCTTCCTTTTGGAGCAAATCCATGCTTCCTTTTTAGTGACTAATTCCTGATTTTTATATCACACATCACTTCTGAGTAAATGCTAAAAAAGAGGTAAAAGCTCTTTAGTCAGTTGATAGCTTTATGCAGTAGGTTTAAATGGTGGCTTGATAGGAAAGGTAGTTTTAATTTTTATTATTTTTTTTTTTTAGTTGTATTATTTAAAAAAAAATCTTATAAAATCAGGCACTTTACTGGAATGCTTGATCCCACCTCCAGCTAATTTGCTTGTTTTAGGTACAGCTGAGGAATATACTTTGCCTTATGTGACTGTGTCAAGCTCCTTGCAGAAACACATGGTAGCCATAGCACGAATCTCCAGTATTTCTTCCCTTGTGCTGGATTCCATCATGCTAGATACTGATTGCTCTCATTTCCAATTAGCTTCAAAGTGAAGGCACTCAATATCCTACAGAATTAGCTCAGCTCCCTAAGCACGTGGGCAAGAAGTTCTTGTTCATACAGCCTCACTTGGACCTCTCATGAGAATAAACTGTATACTGAAAGGCAGAGCCAAAAGCTGAAATAGAAATTCTGCCCCCCCAGGTTGCAAGAACCCATCTCAGGGGCACAAGAGCTGGTAAACTTGATGTCCCTTTACTGGTTGTGTCTAAAGCACTCTGATAAATAGGTGTTGACATTGTTAAACAAAGGTATTACCAGCAGATTACATCCAAGAACCTGGATGACTGCAGAAGGAGGGCAACGCAGACCCTTGGACTTGCTGTATCTCCCAATTACTACACAAAAGACTAAAAGACGGGGTCATGGATAAAAGTGAATAAATGTTTCTAAATTCTTATCTTAAACACACTTAAGCTTAAAGCTATTTAACTGAGGATTTAAAAGCATGTATGCTTTATGAAGCTGTGGCTACCTGCTTCATTCTCTTGCTCTTATTTTTGCTTTTATCCTTTTAGTCTTGAAGAAGCCTAATTAGAAGCTTGAACAGGGCTCTCTCTCCCTGCCCTTAAATCAGTAATTGGCTTCAGTGCAGAGACTGTCAGGAAATTAACACATCACAACATGACAGCTGTTAATTTTTTCTCCTTATTTGTCATATGAATCACTGCTGATTTGCCAGAGTGCATAACAAATTAGTGGTCTGTAATCAGCGGCCTCTCTCCTGTGTGCAGCACCTACTTATTTTTCCCCTTTTCTCCTGAAGTCCATTACTTCACTGCTTCAGCAAGAATGACTGTTGCTAGGTGTGTCATTGTCAATAAATCAGAATAAGCAAATGCTAAAAGCGCAAGAAGCTCTTTAAACTTTGATGAAGGCTTTTAGTTACATTTTTAAACTTACACTTGGAACTCGGTGGGTTTTTTTTGTTGTTTTTTTTTTTAAATTGTCGCTCCCCGGCATAATATACTGTCAAGTCCTCTGGTATAGTCTTAAGCCTTGCAGTCTTCACAGTGTACAGCTGAAAGTACGATTTGCAGAAATTAAAAGATATTTTTGTGAAGCCACTTCTTAAAGCTGTAATGCCTGCTGTTGACCCCAGACCAATAAATAACAATCAGACAATGCACAGTGAGGTTTCCTTGTTGCCTTGAGTCATCTTTACTGTATTTATATAGAATAAACCCTATTTAATACGTGTTGGTGTGCTACCCACACCAATAAAACAATAGGTATACAAAACTCGTAAGTCCAAAACACAAACACAAAAATCCACAAAATATGGAAAAAGTGAGTTAAATTCTAGCCATTTAGACAGAAACAGAATGCTGTCTAATTATTTCTGTCCCCCTTTTTTTTGTAGTTTGTGTAATGATTGTTGTGAGAACAGCATGCAACACTGCAAGAGCTGGAACACGTACATGTGCGTTCTGCTGAGAACTGGTGTTCAGATGTCCATTTAAGAGGTCCACTCTTAAGAGGTTCATGATTTCATCAGATTGGAAACACTTTGGAAACACAAACTGGAAAAACAGACCCCAAAATTATCTTAGGTATGTATGTACCTGAGCAGGATGGATCCATTAAGTATTCAGTATCTTGCATCCCAAATATATATCAGGAATATGATATATATTTCTTAATTTGTATTGAATCATGATTAAAGTATACGCTCTCTGTGATTTTTCTGTAAGTGTTCAGAGAACAGTTGATCTAACCTGAATGATCTAACCTGAATAAATAAGCTACTTAAAAGCAAGGCCAGTGGAAAACGTGGGATCCTATCATCCACAGTAAAGAGCTACATAACACTTTGTGTACAGCCTGCTTTAAGATTCAAACGCTCCACCTCCTCCCTCCAAGAAGACATGACAAAAATATTCTGTGCTGCAGACAGCACCTGATTGCTGCGTGTTTCTGAGGAACTACTCCATGCAGCTCTGATGTAACCAAGGTCATCATCACACCAGGAGGCAGGGCAGGGGATCCCAGCTCCCAGAGGTCAGGCTTGTAAGGTGCTGGCCCTGATCCAGTACAGCACTTACACACCTGCTTTGCATTTAAGGTAAGCATGTATTTAAGTGTCTCAGAGACAAAGTGCTCTGTGCCTTACAGTGCTGTATGCATATGCTTATGAGTTAGATTTATTTCACATTCACAGACATCACACAATGAGCTAGTATTCCAACTCTGTGGGCACTATTACAGTTTTCAGTAAGACTGCTTGACAATTATAATTTTAACATTTCAAGGTCTCTTCATAAGAACTTTACCTACAGGAATTTGGTGTAAATATATTAAATGTTCATACAAATATTAAAAGGGTCTTTTCATGAAAATATCTATTCCAAAAATCTAAGAGCTTGGATTTCTTTTTTTAGTAACACGTGTATTTTCTGTTACCATTTACATTTTAAAAACCGTAAGTCTTAACTACTTCTAGGACTTTAAAATAAAGCTTTGATATTTCCATTCTGAAATAAAGCTTCTCCTTCATTAAGAAAAAAAACAACAATGTATTTCAAAAATTTTGTTTTTCTATTCAGCTTTAATATGTAAGTTTCATTTTTTGAATATGCCTTGGTTTAAAATCACTAACTTAATTTTGTATTTACATTATGGAATTAATTCCCTTAGAATGACCTGAAATTAGGGATTATAAAGTGTATGTAGTATAGGGCAACTATTCCAGCCCTTTTGAAATGCCGCTATGAAGCAAATCTCAATACTGACTAAAAGGAGTTCCTTGACCTGCCGTAGTACCAGCACACAGAGGGACTGTATTAGGCATCTAGAAGTCTTTAATAGGGCTTCTGTAGCAGACAGCCTTTGTACAGAAAGGTCACAAGTGAGCACTGTTTACTGAATCTATAAATTACTACTTTTTTAGCCTCACCAGATTCTGCATGTCAAAAGCAGTACTAAAAAAAAAAATGGTTTACCAATATGTTTCAAAATTCAGACTTAAAAGATCATTTTTAGCAACAAACTGAAACAGAAAAGACAGAAAAATCAACTAGGAAAAAACCATGAAATCAGAATCACATAGAAACATTGACAAAGATTGAATTACCTACAGGTTTTAAAACAACATGTCATTAGAAAAATAATTGTACAACATATGACAAATATGAGGTCACTGTGTAGTTGTGCGAGTAGATTTATTTGCACTTCATCAGCATTTCTGGATGTACAATCTTCAAAATCTGCCATCACTAATCAGAATTCAGAGCAGAGCAAATACCAGTTGTGCCTGGTCAGAAAGAGCTGGAAAGTTATAGCAAGGCCTATCTGCTATGTTGCCTGTGTCTTTCTGGTGTTGGGTGGTCTGTTTTTTAGGGTGAGACCCTTAGCTTTCCATCAGGTCACTTGTGATGCTGATACTTCCTTAAGTGGCTTAGAGTTGGAGTGACAATGTTTGTTTGCGGTTCTTACAGGGCTGACCACTGTGGTGGTGGTTAATAAATAATGAGCAGGAGGAATTAAAGCAAGTATAGTCGACTTTGTATTCATTATTAAACGGACTTCCTGCTCCCAGGAAGATTTCAGGAGCCCATTATTAGTGGTTTCAAAATTAAAAACACTGGATTTGGCAGCGACTATAAATATACAGTGAACCATCATGTATATTTAAATAATGGAATGAGATGCTCTTAAGGTCAATTGACAACAATAGGAAACTTCACTGAGAAACCTCCAGCTGCCACTATTTCCAAGATAATGAATCTAGAGAGGCATTCCTTAAAAAGTTCTGATAAGCTGAAAGAGTAAAAATAATAAAAATAATAATAATAAAAATCAGCAAAATGTGCACGCAGAAGCATTTGGAGAAGGAAGATTTTCTTAAAGGATGTGGGCAGAGAATAGCCATTAATTATTTCTTATTAATACATCAAAATTCGGAGAGTTGCACCAAAACACTGAGAAGAATTCAGTGTTCTGAATTACACTGATTTACTCAGCCATGTAAACTTACATTCAAGCTCTCTAGATGCCAAAATCGAGGCCTCATGAAAGCCTTAAGAAATAACGCAATGAGCTTTACCATCTCTAGCCCTCATTTTCTCTTCTTTCTCACTCACATTTTCTGAAAATGACACACTAAATATTTTCATTGATTTTTATGAAATCTTTCAAAGCAGAAGAACTAGGTTTATTCAAACATCTTTCTGGGCCTTGCCATTCTAACACTTGAAATCCTAACAGTGTCTCACCTCCTTGAAAAAGTGAGGGTCATCAGTAAGAGATAATAAAAGGAAGGACTTATTTCCCTGGTTAATATCCCTCAGTAACTTCTTCAATGGCCCTAAGAACTGCACCAATAAAGATAACTACCCAGTGCCTAATACCAATGACTTAACATCAGTTTAACCTTTTCCAGTGACTACTGGTAATTAGTACCAGAAGAAGCTGTTTTGTATATCAGTTCACCATAGCATTTCAAAACACCTTTTCTGTTTAACAAACATATCTGTTTCTCTTATGGTGTGCTCAGATATCTTTAATTACAATGCCATTAGTTTGTAGAAGTAATATTGTCCATCTGGGATTCTCCAATTGTGGAAGAATATTTGCAAAGTTGGAGAACAGTATTAACACCTGTCAGAATGTAAAAGATGGGCTTAGTCTTCAATTAAAGCACTGCCAAACATTTCTTTCTTTCCGTCACAGGTCTTTTTAAGGTATAAAGTAGAATTTCTGCTGTGAGGAAAAATAAAACCAGAAAATAAGGATAAAGTCCATTGAAGTAAGTAAAATAGACTTGGGGGATGGGGGGTGGAGATGGTGGTGTAAACCAAACCTGTGGAGGATGAAAGCATTTTATAATGGTATATCATCAATATGACAATTGCCTGTTGATGTTGGTTCAGTCGCTTACACTTGATACCATTTTGGAGAAATAATATAGTATTCCTTCCCACCATTAGCACTTAAAGCAATCCTGAAAAGGGCCAAATTGTCAAGTAATGGTGCAGGGCAGTTGATCATTCCAGAACAGACTAAGGCAGGTTTAAATCCTGCTGATGTCATTCTTGATGACATTCTCATGATGGCATTCTGATGTCACTCAAGATTAATAACCAAACTCAACTGCAACTATTAGAAGGGTACATTACACAGTCTGGATGATGCTACAAAAGGTGGACCAGGATATAACTGACCATGTGGGAAGATACACCGCCGCTGGCAGGAAGTGCAAGCATGGGGCAAAAAGCAGGTCAATGAAAGAATATCAGAGCTATGGAATCAGAGTCCTCAGGACCAGCACTGTGCTTCACACTTTGCTTGTCTGATTAGTAAAAATTAAGAGTCTAGGGAAAGGTAAGCTACACAGGAAGAAGGAAAGGAGCATTACTGCACACTGGAGTTTAAAGAAATCTTGTGAAATGTTTGGTTTAGGACAGAGATCTTTGATTTCCCTAAAAATTCCTTTCCATTAGGTGCTCCTGGAAGGATTATATATTAGAAGATACCTGGAAGAACCTATACAGCTACAAAACTGATGACTACGTTACTTTCTAGAAGAACATGAGTTGCATTTGTTTACCTCTATGTCAGAAATTTTCTGAAAATATATTAGCATTTGTCTCATAAGACATAAATCTGAAAGCAATAACCAGAAAGCACCAACATTCATTCTATCCAAGAAGTTGGCTCTGAAAGCAAGCAACAACAGGAAAGAAAGAAAAGGAGGTACTGTGCAAGATATTAAGCAGCTTTATAAACCAAAACAGTATGATCTACTTCAGGGAAAATGGTGATTGCTGCATTATTCAGAGAAAATTGCTGAGTTCTTTTCCACATTACAGAATCTCATATCGTATATAGAAAAAAAAATGAAAAAAAAAAAAAGAAGAAGGAGAAGGAAAAAAAAGAGAGAAAATAGTGCTAATCCTAAAATCTGGAAGCCAAAGCTAAGGAATTTACTTTAAGTCACAGAATGTATAGTTATTAAATGACCTACAAACATTTTATTTCATGAGTGAATGCTTAATCTAGCACAATACTGTTCCAAAGGAAACTGTTAATAGTAACATTTTGTAGCAGTTGTGTGCATGTCCCCACTGGACCTCTAAATGAAGTCTGTGCAAGGACTGTAAAGGTAGTAACCCTGCAGCTACGGCTATAATTATCAGGATTTAATGGTGTTTATGAATGACTTGCTATGAGTCAAAGGATAATAATACGTCTTATTAAAAATTTAT
Organism: Alectoris magna; assembly: GCA_030625065.1. Classification (NCBI taxonomy): domain Eukaryota; kingdom Metazoa; phylum Chordata; class Aves; order Galliformes; family Phasianidae; genus Alectoris; species Alectoris magna. The sequence continues at coordinate 10,624,049 of CM060571.1, read as the reverse complement.
TCTAAGTTATTTTTATAAAACTTTACTCATTTACATGTTACCAATGATTGTTTTTTTTAAATGAAACAATAGAACAACAAAGAATACTTAAGAGAGAAATCCTAGCACAAGGTCATTCTATGAAAACTCAGTAAAAGCAAACAAACAACATGTGATACAGCAATTGAAAGTGTAAACCTTAAAGTGAAATTGTTAAGTAAAAAAACAACAAAACATACACCAAAAAGCCAAATTTGAAGAGTTAGCCTTTGAAAAAAAGACCTTTAGTGCCACATAAACAATGCTAAAGTCTAGTTTGGAGTTCTATCCATATTCAGGTGCTGTCTGATTCACTAAGATAAATGACCAGAGATCTTTTTAGCAGTTAGAGGCTAAACACAATCCAAGTGGTGCTACAGCCAGATGGCACCTGTGAATGTTGGAACATGGCTATTAGATCAACCACAAACCTGAATAAGCTAATCTGGCTCAAGATGCAACAAATAATTCCCAGGAAGAAAACGTTTCAAATGAAAGAAACACAGGGAATCTTTTTCTTTACAAACTTAATAGCAATAGCTAATCATCACCCCATTGCAATATACTAATAACATAAAGAAACTGCATCAATTCCAGGTCACAGGAAAAAGGAAGTGGGGAATCAAAATCCTCTTCCATATTCTCTTCAGTTACCATTAGTGGTTTAGATCCAACACAACCTACTTAGTCTGATATTTTCATACTCAATTCACTCTAAATTCTACTATCCAGCAAAATATTTAAATCATTATATAAAATCCACGTATCCTAAGTAGTTAAGGACATTCTTTTCTAGAGAAAGCCTTCACATTGTGTTATTCTACCATACATTTAAGAGAGACAGTGCTACATGAACATCAGGACGCAGTCACAGAATCACACAACCATAGGGGTTGGGATCACTGAAATACGTTCCCTACAGAAGGTTGTGCAGGAAGGAGTCTGGGTGGGCTTTTGAATATATCCAAAGAAGGGCACCACAACCTCAATGGTGGCTTGCTTCAGTACTCTGTCACCTTCAAAGTGAAGTTCTTCCTCATTTTGTATGGAACTTCCTGTTTCAATTTTTGCCCATTGCCCCATGTCCTGTCACTGAAAAGAGCCTGGACCCCGTACGTATTGATAAGATCATCTCTCAGTCTTCCCCACGCTAAACAGTCCCAGGTCTTTTCTCAGAGGATACCCAAGAGACTCCCGGATTCTGAACATATATACTACTTATTTATTATCAATCTCTAAACAAGTTAAAAATCATAGGGAAATGAAATACATTGATTTTTCAAAATACTCGCAAATGTCTTTGACTTGTGTTTTATTTATGATTATCTTCCTAAGAAGCTGTTAGTGAAAGTTTGAGCAGTGTAATGTGGTTAGTTAAGAAGCCTGGTGTGGTTTTCTTCTCTAATTGGACCATTCTGGCAATCAGCTCAATGCAAGTTTTGAGTGATTTTTCCTTTCTTAATGTTTTGGAGTTCACAATGGAGCAGACAGACTTAAGAATCAGCATTACTATAAGGAATGTTGAGGAAGAAGTGAAAGTGAGAAGCAACAACCTAACACTCAAAACTACACTAGTAAATATAGGAACACCTATTTTTATTTGATGAATATTTGAGCATTTATGATTAAAATGATTTTAAGAAATGTTATCTGAAAGCAAATTTGTAAAAGAACACAAATACACTCAAATAAAAAATAGTCTTTGTACAAATGAATAATAAGAGATTTTTTTCCTCAGTTCACTCAGTTCTGATCCTTAGCTAACCCTCAAAGATATGTTGTTGTAAAGGTTAATTAATTAAAGTGCACAGAGATGATTATTCGAGAGCTGCTAGGTAAGTGCAAAGTACTGTTACTATAGGTTAATATTTTGCTCTTAGGGTACAGCCATGTTTGACACCAAGGCACACTACATTCTGAGACACATATATTCAAAGATCAGGGCGTTATTCCATTTTCACCAAAATAAATGGGATGTTAAAAGACCCACACAGACACAGGTGTATGGAATAAAGCTATTTCCTAGCTATATTAGCATTTACTTCTGTCTCCAGATAGCCAATCTGTCTTGCTTCTCATGCAATTATTGCCTTATTGTTTTAATGTCAACGTCATTAGGTCACCAGTTATACACATTGGGATCTAGCCATTCCCATCTATTCCCATCACATTGGGAATCTTCACTGTCACTGTTCTTTATAGGACTAACCACAGAAAATAGAGAATTTGAAAGAACAACGAAGTTCAGAAGTGGCAAGAACCCACTGGTTCTCATGGACAACATGCAAGTTCACAGGGACTCAACATTATGCACCACAGAACACCGTAAGTGCATGTTTTACTGTACAGTGAGCATATTTGAGCCACTTCTTCCAGATGACACTTTGTCACTGCCATCATGTTCAATCAGACTCCTGTTCATAGGACTTCAACAGCTTGCTAAGAGCTGTCTTATCTCTGCACAAGCACCTCAATCCCAGCTTGACCCACTCCACATTTATCTGACATGAGATATGACACATGTCCAAGACGACAACCAAGAAGGCTGAAAAAAGCCTACGATCACTTCTTTCTCTCTGCCATGCTCTCATAGCTGTAGTTAGCAGAAACAACTATGCTATTTTCCTCATTACGCAAAACAGGAGTTGTTCAAGGCTTCCTTGTTGAAGACTCTAGAACGTGCTCCTCATAATCCAAACTAGCCAGCATTTGGAGCCTCTTCAGAGACTCAGCAGAAGACATCTGTTTAAGAGTATTGAGAGGCAAAGGGATGAAAAACAATGTGAGTCCCTCTGGAACTTCTTATGGTTTTATCTAAATGAATCGACCACGTAATTAAAATTTTCATGCTTTTAGAGACTTGGGCAGACACCTTTATTATTTTATATCTAAGCAAAGAAAGTTTAGAGCTGGATTTGAAATCAGAATTCTGTATTCAGGATTGTTTGGACTTGCTTCAGGACTACTTCACATGACAGAAGAAAACCACATGTGGAGTATAACTATTGTAACAAGAATTTTCTTGTAACTACTATAATGAGAATCATGGACAAATTTTAACAGTAAAGTGGAATGTGTGAATAGTGAAAGCATGGGTCCTTTCCACTGTGGAAAGAATTATTTTAACTGATGCAGCACACAGGATTAAGTCCACCTACAAAGTAAAATCTCATTGCTTTAAAGAAGATCTGAAATACACATCTCTTATCTTGCCTTTTTCTCAACTAAGTAAAAGAACGGATGTTTTCCTACATGTTTATTCTTCTCTACCTCTTTACCAGTTGAGGAGAGCATAAAGCATTGCAGGAGTACAGAGGACCACATACAGCCCTATGCTCTTTTATTTCTTTGTAGAACAAGTAGGACTTGCAGCTACTACTACTAAATTTTATCTGGGGCCAGTCACAGCTGAAGGAAACCCTCATTAGACATCAAGCCCCTTAAGGTGCCTCCTAATCTGTCTCAAAGGCTGTTGCGTTTAATACAATAAACATAGACACACAACACTTCTAAAAGCCAGTGTCCTGCCCTGTCCTTCTCACTAGCAGCCAAAGAATTAAGGCTACTTTCCTCCAATCCTCACATTAAGTTTAGCCACAAATACCTGATAATGCATTTTTAATAATAAGGAGGATGGACCTGTAAATATTTCAAACTTCTTAAGAATTGATATATGAGTGATAACACAAATTGCTAGGGCCTGATGCTGATAGCAATTATGCATGTATTTAAATGTATTCTTTTGGAAGTTCAATATGAATTATTACAAGACATTGCATATTTTCTGTTCACAATCAATGAAAACACTCAGAAACACTAGAAAAAAGTAAGTAAAAAAATAAAACAAAAGAAAAACATAGCCTAATCTAATGAAAAGGTTTCCATTGCATTACTGTCTTGCAATGCAGACTATGGGTCAACTCAAAGTTAATTTTACTTTTATGAAGGTACATATTCTTAGCTCTAGAGAAAGAATAAATTAAAGACTCTCTTCATGAAAATGCTCGAGTAAGATTATATCTGAACAACAAAGATATTTTTAAAGCAATAAAATATTAAACAGATGCCAGTGTTTTCTTAGATACATAAATGGCCTGATATGGAAGACAGTCAGGTAATAGCTTTGAGCTGTGAATGTTTGCAACAAAACGTGAAGTCATATAAATCTCACTTGGATTGCATTGCATTACAAACTCAAAATGCAGAGCAGGCCTGCTGAAAGAGCTGCTAAAGTTCACAAATCTTTTCAGAAAAGTCAGGGTCGAGTTGATGTAGGCTGATTTATAGACTTCATTTCAAATTATGAGAAAGTCCAATTTTTGAGGCTTATGGTTTAAAAGAAAACCTAAGTTAACATTACAAATTTTCAGCAACTGTTCTCAGAAATGATTGACCTTCCTAGCTTAAGTCAAAGTATTCTAAGTTCTTTTTAAGGAAATTTAATAAAACAAAACTAACACATTTTGCATATTCTAGCAGAATTTCCTAAACAATTTGTATGTAGTTATTGGTTGTATCCAACATATGTGGAAAGCAAGAACCGCAGTACTAGAAATTCCAAAACTTAGATACCTATAATCTGAATTTGCAGAGATATTAAAAAGGAAGAACACCACAATTCCTTCACCTCTAATGTAAAGGTGGGGAAAGATGCAGTCAGCAGGTTCACAGCTGTCTACACTGAACAACAGGTGTAGTTCCCCCACAGAGCATCCACATGATTCCACAACCCAGGGAACTTGTTCAGGTCTGGCCTCCTCACACCATGTCTCTGTGGAGGAAACCACTAGAAAAGATGTCAGTGGGTTCAGGTAAGTAGAAAGAAAACACAACACCTAAACATTGTTTGGACTGTTCGGTGAGGACTTTTCATCCATATAATGCCAAAAAAAAAAAGTTTCACACAATGCTTCAAGGCTTTACATATTCGCACACTTGCTTAAGGATAGTGGCATAATTATTTTTTTCTTTGCGTGGTCCCTAAAATAGCTTGTCCCGAATGCTTTTTTGCCTGTTTCAAAGTAATTGGGTATCTTCCTTTTAGAAAGCTGCACTAATAACCCCCTCAGGACTCCCTCATCCCTCTAATTTGTGAATGGAGGAGTAATACAGCTCTCTGCAGATAGAGATTTCTGAGAAAGAAAAAGATCTGCTTGGGAACCTATGTCTCCTTATTACGTAACATGTAGCGGAAATGATTTTAGAGGACTGGTTAATTCTGCACTTAGGTGCTTCTCATTATCAGGCTCTCTAGCTCATGGATTAGTAGCAATTTTACTGTTCCAGAGCTTTTGTCATTAACAACATCCCACCTCCAGCAACCTCTGTTAGTCAATAATAACAGCTTGTTTAAAAATAGCAGCATCAACTTGTTTGCACTGTTATTATCCGTGCATGGCTTATTTCCCCACAAGGCTCAGGGATGGAGCACAACCTGCCTTTCCTTGGCCTTCCCTTCTCTCACTCCCCGCCTTTTTGTAAATTATGTTTTCAGAGCAGCAGAAAAGACCAAAGCATCTTTAGCAAATACCAGTCTGGTAATGTAATTGCAATGCTGCTACAGTCCTCAATAGTAAAATACAGCAACTGGGAGGAGCTGTATATTCATTCGTCAATAAAGTGTTACCACACACTTTATTGAGGGGTGTCCCTATTTTTCTTTGATGAAGATGTTGCGTAGCTTTCGGCTCCACATAAATCTGAGTGATTAATTTAGCATTCAAAGTTGGAATAAGGAGATTCAGGCCAAATTCCAACCCGACCCTTCGGCATCATTTCTTTGCACTTCAGACTTAGGCTTAGCTATTCAGTTTTATTATGAGATAGTTTTAAAAACAAATAGTTATGTCAATGGTGGATTTTGTAGTGTTGTCTCTTTCCTTTTTTACTAAGTCTTTACCCTGCAGCATAACCCCTAGCACAGAAGGTGATTCAAAAGACACTGCTATGCAGCATAAAGACAATTCATTATGCTGGCCTTACTGTATCACACTCTGTAGATTAACATAAATAATTATTGTAATACTGTACTGCATTGCAACAGAATATGCTTAGAGCTAATTGAACACAAAATTAATATACTTTTTATATTTCCTCATGAATTACAGTTCTTCTGTTTAGTGACAGAAACCTAGAATTAAAGCACACGAAACAATTAATGTTATAATTATGTGTTCCTAAACTTATATTCAAAAGCATTGGCAAATTATTGTCAGAATATTTGCATACAAGCCAAACAATTAAGTTGTCAGCTGATTCTATTTCTGCCTTTTTTTTTTCCCACTTGTTAATTTTTTTAATCCATTTTGTTATCAGAGCCAGTCAGAACTTTCAACAGTATTGCGTTGTTTAATTTAAAATAGCATCAGTGGAGATTCACTACCTAAAGTAAGAAGAGAAACATATTGATATTTTTAGTGTACTTCTCTTACTCTCTGGGTACCTGACAGTTCTAGGGAGTGAATTAATAGCATACATGGTAAAAGAATGGTAGACTTACTGTCAACTGAGAACTGCAGCAAAACCTTGATGCAGTTACGCTAGAGGTAGTATTTTTGATCATGCTGATATGCTGTAGTTTTCCCTAGCACAGTAAACTAATAACTCCTGGTTCATTAGAAATATCATTAAAAGTTTTTTTCTCTTTTTAAATATATGAAAACGTTTGATGTAAAAGGGTAAATATGTTGATTCTTACAAATGGAGGGTGAATTTACCAGTTCTAGAAAATAAATTAATGGTACAGCTCATTTTTCAAGAAGACCCCTCTGAAAACAGTATCCTAATTTCCTGAAGATGCTGACTGTCAAATTGAGATATGTCACACATGAAAATTCAAGCCCATTTCTTGTCTAGTTTACTTCTGCTCTGGCTCTGACGTTGGCAGATTTTACATCTACAAGGGGAAAATATCATAATTTAATTTCTGAACTCCATTGAAAAACATTTTATTTTTTATTTTTTACCTTGAATTAAGCAATCAGATCTTTGAAAAAGCTACATTTAGATTTTTTTTTTAATTGACCCATTATTTTGCTTGCTTTCACTGCCAGAACCCCCTACTGCAAACAAGGATAAGGATGCTACCTGGACTTCGTTTGATAAATAGTTTTAATTAAAATATTCTGTACCATAAGTATTTTAATGTTACAGACAAACCAAAGGTATGCAGTAATAAATTAAATTATACATTTAAATTAATCTATAAATATGCTATAAAATTGACAGGATATTTTTAAGATAGGGAATGAGACATAGATTGCTAATTATGACAATTAAATACCATGAGTAAAAATAAATGACAATCAATATCCTAGAACCATTTTGTAAAAAGAGAAAAAGGGAGGAAATATAATATCATTTAGATGTCTATAAAAGTGAAAAATTATCAGCAAGTTAGAGTTCTGATTTTTCTATTGTAATAAAATGATAAGCAGTAGAACATTATACTTCTCATCACTGCTAGTCATAAATACCGTACATATACTGTACTGGCACAATCCGTTATGGGATTCTTCTATTTGGGTCTATTATACTCAGGATAATAACATGTTTAATTTTTACTGATAAAATTTCCATGTTTTCTGCTCACTCGGAGTCTCATCAGAAGTCCTACTGAAGTCAATGGAAGCTTTTTCTTTGCATCAGTGAATTTTTGATTGCTCCTTACTTTCAAAAGACATCAACATTTAAATGTATTTAAAGTTGCACCAGTGTAGGAGTTACATACACACATGCAGGGCCCCAACTTCATGGACTCTTTCTCTGTATGAAAAGCACCAGGGCTTTTATCCTAGTAGAGAGATAACTGAACCAATCATTGCCTCCTGTGTTACAGGACACCTACCTGAAAATCTTTTAATAACTACTTCACATCATAAGAATGTTAAGGCCAGCTAAAAGATGCAGAGTTGCTTTGACTGCAGTGCTGTGTTAGGGGACAGCAAATGTGTAAATTGGGCATATCTTTATTACAGTACTGTCTCAAAATTGTTTTCATAATATTAACGGCATGCCAAAGATGTGTATTTACAGACCGCTTTCTACACTACCATTTGCCAAAATGGTAAAGGCATTTTCTTCATCACAGATCTGGGCTAACATTCATTATTGTATTCATATTAAAAGTCTTCTCCATGTCTTTCAATTACGTATTTTCCTTCTAATTAAGGCATATTCACTTTTTTTTTTTTGCTAATTAGGTATTCTTTGTTGCACAATGTTTGCTCTAATCTTTTGGAATTTCTCTCAATATCTAGTCATTGCCTTCATTACTGGCTCCCCTAGAATCCAACCAAAGCATGTTATTTTTTCTGCTAATTATATCCTCATTTACAGATTGTTGCCTTCTCTGATTGGCTCTTTAAACCAGTTGCTATGACTTCATTAGCAATGTCTTCTGACCCTGTTATTTCTTGTGACAGGATTTGCTCCACTTGTCCTGTAGCACTGTATCCCAGGGTCACTCCTCTCCCGGGTTGGAATAGTGTCAAACACAAAAGGTTTAGGGCAGAGAAAATCACTGCTGAAGTTGCTAATTACCACATGCAGCAACGGTACAAATTAATGCTTCTAGCAGTTTAGGAAAAAAAAAAAAGAAAAAGAAAAAAAAAAAAAGAGTGTTTTAAAGGTGTCATTAACAGGTTAGTTTCATTTATAAATGTGCTTGGAAAAAAAAAAAACACACACAAAAACCATAACGTTGTGTATTTTTGCTTTTGCAATCTCTCCATCGAATAAGTGCTTCTAAACCACGTGGGATTGCTTATCAAGCTATATGGCAATAAAATTACTGTATAAAGCATTCTTCAGCCAGATTATTTTTACGAGGCAAATTTCTACACAGATTTTTCTACTTTAACTTGAATTTCAGAATCTCAATCTATGCTGTTATTTCTAACCTGTCCAGCAAAAACAGTGGTCTGCCTTAAAGCACAAAGAATTACATTTCCTGGTATTTTTTTTTTCTGAAAATATTTTAAGTGATTATAGAAGAACAGTATTGTAAGGGAAAATTAAAGCACGTGAATGTGAAGCAAAGTACCAGCACTATGCTTACATTAAGCTAAAAAAAGATATGAAATTACAATTTTTATGGGGTGCAAATGCATGTTGTGCTAGCTGTGTTCCCCACTTTCAATTTCCCACAAATCTGAACAATTTATCACCAGAACCAGAGATCCACACATATAGTAGAGTTTAACACAAGTTAGTTAATATGAAAAACGCTGTATCTAGTTGTTTGCAAAATTACTTTTGTTGATTAAAAGGCTCTTCAGAACTTCCGGCTTGTGAAAGGGTTTTAAATTGTCTAATGCTGATTGTGATTGCTATGCAGAAAAAAGGCAATGCGAAGCAAACCATTATATCACTGAATCTTTGTTAAGCAGGCCTTGAAAGTGCTTGACAGCATAATTAATCTTGTGATATGAACAAAGAAACCAACTCAATAGTATTGAAGATGCTTATTAAAAATACTAAATACCTTTTTCCACTTAAAAACCTTTTGAAATACTGTGGAAAGTGCCACTACCTTTTTTGTTTTTGTAGTATTTTAGTCTAAAATTGATATGAGGAGGACACAGCATGAGGAAAAGAATAAACTGGATGACAATAAAAATTAGTTTGAAAAATAATGCTCCCTTATTTGGGGTGTCAGTTAAGCAACCTCCAAGCATTACAAAAGACCCTTGCACACACATACATATACACTGTCTACTGCTGTTAGCTTCAGAAGTTATTTAAAATAATGACTAGTTGTCAGTCATATTACATTTTCAAAGCAAACCCTAATATAATAATTTATATTTAAATAGGTAACATCAATTTTAATTGTTGTTTCTGCCTTATATGGTGAGTATATTGCATGATGCTATACCAGAGGATATCATACATGTATGTTTCCCCGATAACATGGGATACGTTTATGAAGAAGCTATTCCCAAATATACTGAAAGACTCCATAGAAAGAGAGGGATAGTATGCTCTGACAGTGGCTGGAAGTGACTGTATGCACAGCTTGTAACATATATGTTTGTGACATGCAGAAAGAATGAAACAAGCTTTCCATACGAAAGCTCCTGACTTTCAGCAGAATGTTCAATTTCCTTTGAAAATCATAGAAAATGACAAACATGGAAACCAACATTTAGAAGAATACTGCACTTTTGATGTTCCTCACTTCATTAAGAACTTGGTACTGTGGCAAATTTTAACATTATTTGTTTAACGCCAATTTATCTATTTCATTCTGGGAAGGATAATTATTCAGCTAGGACTCAATCCTACAGCGCGGTTAAAACTAGAAAAAAAGCAGGCACTGTGCCAGTTATAGCCTAGCAAACCTGACACTTATAGACAGAAGGTGAAATAAGTGAAATGACTGGGCCCCCACTCACTGCCTGACTCGAGGTGTTCCTTGTATGCACCAGGAGCTAGCCAAGAAGTCAGTCCGGGGCTATCACAGCCTCGTGGAAGAGGGCATCCCTGGATTTGGTCTCCATGACCTCTAGACCCCATGAAAGTCGTTCTTGTTTTCTGTTAAGGTCAACTGTTCTGTATACTCAGATAAAAGACTGCAGAATGGGGCAGAAGCATAATGTAAAAAAAAAAAAAAAAAAAGGCAGCTCTGAACTCCAAGTGTATCATTTTAAACACTTCGTTAGTTATGTCTGCTCTTCTCCCTGCCAATGCAGTTTTAGTTTCCTGACTCCTCAGTGCTGCAAGAGCTCTCTCCGAGCTGCTAAGTTTCACCATGTTGTGAAAAGAAACATACTGCACAGCTCTGTGTTATGCAGAAGCCTCCGCACAGACAAATTCTCAGCACTAACACTGTTTTAGACAGTGCGATCTTTGGAGAGGGCACTGTCTTATGTTACACTGAAAATTACACATACAGCCCTGCTTTTGATCAAGGGCTCCAGATCGTAGTTTAAACACAACCTACCTACCTCAGTAGTCAGCAACCGGCAAAACGTGCATCAAGTCCATGAGCAGGAGCATGCTGAATCACAGCCTTCTTTTAAACATTTCAAGTGTTGGTAGCTGCACTTCTCCCTGAAAATGCAAAGCTTATTGATTAAAATATAGGTTGAATTTTTGAGTTAACACACCCTACTTCACCTTACCTTCAAGGTGTTTAATGCTCCCTAAAGATATTAAAAGTGTACTGTGCTCCACTTTAGTAACAGTGAATCAACTCTGGGGTTGATTGTCTTCTCTCAGAGAAGACTTCCTGTGACATACGGCAATCTCACTGAGCACAGACAGTGTAGGAGGCTCTGATGGCAATCGTTACTGCAATTAGCAAACCACACTATCGTATTCATGTTTTACTTTATCGTTCTGATTCTAAACATTGGACCTTTTCTTGAATCCTCTATGTACAGAACCCCCATTAATTAAAATCAAACAGCAAGAAATGTATAAAAAATCAATGGCATACTATGACTCATGTTATTTAATTAATGGGTAATTCCTCATACCAATATGCTGAGAAAGCTTGAACTTGACCTTTAGGATTAAAAAATTCACCATGTGAGAAAATTTGCTTTTTCCTAATCACATTTCTCCTCAACAGATTTTAAATAAACACTTAAAATCTGTCGACAATGTGTTCAAGTACATACAATCCCTAACACTGCAAGTAAGCTGCTGTCGCTATCCATACCAACACTGATAATGGCATGAACAAAAAATACCTGGTGGCACACACATCAGTGTTAGAATATACACAACAGTATTTTCCCCGCCGTCGCTCCAGGTGATGACAAACGGCCCACCAGCTATAACTTTCTCCTCTCTGTCTTTTTTCAGTCATTCATTTGAAAATTACCACACAGGTATCATTTGTTGAGCAATGTTAAGTGTAGGAGCACACGGAGACAAAGTCTGTATTTCATAATAACTCAGCAATATGGATTTTGGCCTTAAGGGTACATTCATTCAAACAAGAGAATAGCAGTAAAAAGCCCATGAGCAAAACCCTGCAAGCTTACAAAAGGAGATGTTCATTCAGGGGTGAACACTTTATTTCAAGTTTAATAAATTTCATTTTCAAAGAATTGCCAACTCACACAAATTTGTCACTAATCTTGAAACTGGAGATCCTATTTTTCTTGCTCACACAGCTAGGAGAAGACAAATGGTTCTCCACCATCAGTTAAAGTGGTTTGCTCTCAGCTTTTCCTCAGCTTCATCAGTCGCTTCCTGCCTGTTCTCGCTGGAAGCTGTAAAACACACTGTATACTGTCCTGACATAATAAAGGGCAGCATGCTTCTATAGTTCATACTGTTTATCCACAGACATCTGATGCATCAGAAATGCTGGAAGCATCATTAGAGAGCCACATGAAAGTTCAGGAACCCTTACACGTTATCTGAAAGGCTGCCAGGGGAACTCCAAGTCCAAGGTCATCCAGTGCTTGGAAGACAGCAAGGTCTGGTTCACATAACACTTTCTGATGAGATATCCCTATACCCCAAGAAATGCCAAGATCATTTCAGCCATACATGGACAGGCAGTTTGCCAGGGACACATCCCGTCCCTAAGAAGAGCATCTAACCTTGCTCAGGTACCACCGCTGGAACAGGAAGAGACAAAGACCTATCGGAGCACACATTTCTGGAACTTGAGAACATAGCAAGCTCTCTGTCAGGTTGCTAGGAGGTCCCTGCTCCATTTTATGGCTGCCCTTTCCTTCCTGAGCACACAATGCAATCTGCTAAACAAAAATCTAAACACAGCGGTCATTCATCTTTACCTACTGACTTGCTTGTTCATGTCAGCATTCCCAGTACTACAGAGTCAAGGCAGATGACTGTGAACAGCAGATATCCCTGGCTAGGCAGAGTTCCTGCTAGATACTAAGCCTGGAAAAGGTGCTGCAAATATCAACTGAGTGCCCAAAGTTTGCATTTTCCCTTGAATCTGCCTGTTGTATGAAAAGATACAGTCCGTGATCCTTTGTAGATACCACCACTGCATTCTTTTGAAGAACCATTTGAACAAAGAATGCAGAGGTAGAAGTCCTCATCCACATAAGGGGCAGAAAGGAACAAGGGACCCATTTCTGTTTACCTTTATTCTAGATATAGAACTTGATTCTATAGGAATCTTTTCCAGTTCTCAGGTACTTTGAAACAGAACATGACTACAATAGTTTGTATTAACATTTCTTGTCTTGAAGTATTTTGCATTAAATGAAGGTCTTAAGAGGGTCAATGTATGTATTAAATCTGAACTGACTCTGAAGCATTTCACATAACCTCTCAGTAAGACAGGTTGTCTCTATGACAAGCCTGTGTCCAGTCTGCTCTGAACTCTGAAAACAAAGGGGACTGACTGTTTGAAGGTAGCATCCCCTTGTACACTTTGACTCAAGTAAGTTGGCTTCTATTTATATGTATCTGCTGGGCTGTACAAAAAAATTTCTTGCTGTTTGTTGCAATATTTTTTTCTATTCTCATAATGGGGCAGGCAGTCCTTGGTATGTCATTAAACACAGGACAACATGATCATCAGAACACACTCATTGCAAGGTTAGTTGTTTATATTTGACAATATATTTAGTCCAAATATTTCTGTGTTTTACAACAAGCCTCTCAAAGCCCATAGCTCCATTTTCCCTTTTTCCTCAAAATCTGATGTGCAAGGCAAACCAAACATTCCCTGCTCCCGGCAAGAGGAGCATGAGTGTACCTTGATACAAGTTAATACCTTTCTGCAGAAGAAATAACACTTTTCAGACATGGCCCTCTTAACCATTGGAAGTGAAGAGGGGAGAACCAATGACATGAATTGCAGAGTTAGAGAAGTCACAGGATGAGGAAAGAAAGAAAGCCTGAGTAAATCTTCCTCTGGTCAAGTCCTGATATCTGACAGAAACAGTTTGCTTTATTCAATGCTTCATGGTCACCCTTCTTGGATCAAAAGTTGCAGTTGCAGCACAACAAAACGAGGAAGTTCAGGTCAGGATGGCCAAGGTAGAATATAAATTTATGTTGTATGACTGCTTCTTGCAGTGGGAGCACATTTATCAGCACTGGCATAGTCTGGCCTGAATGACCAGGGCAGTGCCTTTAGGGTAATGCTCGTGGGAACTTGTTCACAGGGAGAAAGAATGGCAGCAAAGAAGGGGAGAAAGTTGTCTGAAAAACAAAGATCAGAGGGCTAAAAAGGCTGAAAGAGAGAAAAATAGTATTTTATGGATGGTTAAAACAACAGAGGTGTTTTATGATTATAGAGTTGGAGGATCAGGAATACAAATTAAGGGTGAGAACATAAGACAAAGGAATTCTGCTGAAAACAAAAATGGGATTATAGCACATGGAAAACAGAGGCCACTCAGAAAAGGAAGATAAACATGGGTGGAAATTTGGCAGAGTGTTGTAAGAGAAAGAGATAAAATGAAAAGCAAGAAATTACTAACTCTGAAGATGACAAGCAGACGATAGTACATCCTGACTTAAAGCCCATATTAAAAAGAGTTAGCAGAGATTCTTTCCAGGTCCACAGAAGGAAATTTTCTATCTGTTTTCAGCTTGACTTCCCAAGGCATTGTGCCTTAAACTATCCAAATCCTTTCCTTTCTCCCTAATCACTTTTGGATTCATTGCCCTATCTGAGACAGCATAATTAGAAGTAATTATGTCCCTGCAAATTTCATAAAAATTAGCAGTATGGGGAAAGATCAGTATAGAATCTCTGCTGTATGTAAAGGCAGATATAATACTACCTTGCATTTAGCAGATGACAGTTGGGCAGGCAGCACATGCACTACTCCTGTCTGGTCACAACACCGCTATCTCCTTCCAGACATGGTGTGGTTATCGGAGAACACAGAAGATGCTTTCCTGGGAAGCCAGACTTCATTTATCCATGAAAACATCTTGATGTTCTGTTTAAATCTGAATTCTTTAAAGTATGTTATGATTTGAGAGCTCTACTTCAGATGCAAATAATAATGAGGTAGAGCTCTTTTGTTTGCCTGCTAGAATTCTAATCATTCTGACAGTATGGTTTCTAGCTTACTTTTGTAAACTAGAGATTATTCAAGAGAATGTACTATTGATATAAATAAATGAGAGTCGGAGAATATAATCTCAATGATTTACATGTATCCAAAGTTTGACAGGGCAAAAATTTACTAGTTGCCATAAAAGCTCAATGTAACCATTTTAAAATTTTAAAATTAACTATTTGATCCATTATTTATCACAACCTGGAAAAAAAACATCAAATTCTTCAACATTCTTAACTTCTGTCCTATGCAATAAACAGTCTCAACAGTGTCTAAAAAAGATTCATAAAACCTCAGGAATCACAGAGAGGCATTCTTACGTAAGAAAAAGAGCATAATTAATCATACAAAAACATGAAAATACAGGAGATGCATTTTTGCTGTTTAAAACACAGCAACTGCCATTTCTAGTGATAATGTGCATAGAGTTTGCAAAATATAAAAAGAAAAAAAAGAATTAAGAGATGTTTCAAGATCTCTACTATAAATAATCATGTTTACATTGGAGTAGGGTTAACACACTTTAACAAATACCTTTATTTTCTTACTAAAACAACATTTTATCCACACACAGATAAACAAAGGTCAAGTAGGATCTGGAATCAAGTTAAGAAATTCTCAAGCACTGTCTCTCAATATTTAGTAACACAGTCAATAAAAAAAGAAAGACGACTCTGCAGGAGGGCAACAAACCCAGACTTAACTATGACATGCTGTCTATCTCTCATGCATAGACATACTGTGTTCTGACTTACTATAAGTAAAATGAACAGTATGGAATATGCATTGCAGATGGATCACTTGCTGAGCAAAGCTTTCTGGCATTCACATACAGAGGTAGGAGCCATTCACTATGGTTCAGATGTGAAAGAGAAACATAAGAGAAAAAAAATATGCAAATTCTGATATCATCTAGCTTTTCTGGACAGCTCAGTTTTTAACAATGTCAATTAGTAAGGCATTATGAGTGTGGAAGACAGTTATCCAAATTCACTGACATTTTCAAAAGAAGGGCTCATCAGTAATCAGTAGTACAACACAAGGGCACCCTGCTTGAGGCTCTAGCTGGTTGGTGAACAGTTCAAGAGAAAACAATAAGTTTATATCAGAGCTACCCATAGATCTCAGCAGTAAATAGATGATCTTCACAGGTAACGCTTTCTCATTTGAAATACATCTCCACTGGTAGAGCAACAGCTTGAGTTTGATGGATATTCTTATTGCATTCTGAGGTGTGAAGAAAAGGCCTGAACTGTGCATATGCTCCAGAAGACAGTTTTCCCTACTACTTCTGGTGGCTCATTGTAGCTGTTACTGCTTTGTTCACAACCTTTGCACTCCATGATGCCTCTTGAAAATACAGCATTTCCTTGTCTGGTTGCTTTCAAATAAAGTGGTGTTTCTGCTCTGAGGATATTCTGTAAAATGACATTTGACTCAGTCTTTCTATGACTCCCAATCGCGCTCATTTTACACAAGTAACTGTGCATCCAGCCACACAGCACAACCTAACACTCAAGCTGGTTCTTTTCCTCATCTTGTTTTTTATGGCTATACCCTCAGCTAATTCCTGGGTTGCTCTAACTGCTTTTGCATCCTTCTGCAGAACAGGCAAAGAATGGATATAATCAGTCTCGCCCTACCTTAGTAGTTTTGTATCTGCACTTAGGCTGGAATATGAATTAGTGAAAAATAATTTTCTTGATGAAACAAGCAGTTATTCATGAACATAAACATCTAGAGGGAAGGTCTGCTAACTAGCATTTGTTTCACAGGTTGTAAAAAGTTACATTTCACTTTAAAGTCAGAAAGAATCATGTAATCTGTAAGAAGGTCATTTGTGAGTGAGAGACTGTCCATTATACTGCAGGCAGGAATGACTGACAGTACCTTTGGCATAAGGAATCTGAAAGCAACTTAAAGCAGAGTACAAATGATAGCTTGACACAATCACATCTCCACAAGGCAGATTTGATCTAAAATCCTCTAGAACATGTTTATTCTTCAATTTCAAGATTTTCCTTTATCAAATAGTATTTCTAAAGTTAAAAAAAAAAAAAAAGAGAGAAAGAGAAAGAGAGAGAGAGAGAGAAAGAAAGAACAAAAAAAACCTAACCAGGATGATTGCTTATCATTACATGAATCAGTTGTCAAGAGATCATCCCACTTAGATGGTATGACAAATGCATCTTAGAATGAAGAAATTCCAGCAGGAGCTGGAAAGGACAGCTTGTACATTTCTGATGTGCTTTCCAACACAAGCAAAGTGAGTCTTTACTCAACTGTTCAAGACATGAAGTATTAGAATTTCTCAAAACCTAGGCATGCTGATTTTAATTTTTTGGAACAAACAGACTTCCTTTTAGAGCTGTTCTAAGTGTCCAGGATCTTGAGATAAATTGAATAGACAGTCTACTTTAGCATTCTGTTCATGCCCTCTTAAAAGACGTTCTGTAGGAATAGAGAATAATTAATCCATCAGAAAGGTATTCACAGGAGAAATAATTTAATAAACAAGTCTGACGTACATGCAAGGTGTAGTATATAATACAGTTTGTTGATTTTTCTCAAATAAACATATTTTAAATTTTATGTTAAAGATTGAACTGTTTAGTCCTTCACTCTCACTAAAGTCCCATCACCATACAGCTTTTAGTGAACTTGATATTTTCTATCTACATGACCTTGAATCTAGACTTGGTTATTTTAGCATCAGTATATTCCATGCCAAACAATACAAAACCTCCTTTGCCTCCGCGCTCAGTATTTTTTCCCTGCTTCTTACGTATTTTTCATCTTTCCTCCTAACATTTAGGAGGTAAGCAAGAGAGAACCAGCTGCCTGGAATATCACTCAGTATAACTTTAGATTATAGTCATTCAGTTGAGCACACCCCTGTATATCTACCACACACAGCTCTTCCGGATGTTCTTATATTGCTTTACCATACAGCAGTTAAAGCAGCATTGGAAGTAAATTGTCACATATTTATCTTAAATGGCCTACATCCAATCAGGTCAGCTGCACCCATGAATTCCATGCCCACAGTAAGAAGGAGTAATATCAGTCCTTATATACCAGCTAAAATGCTCTTAGTCAATGTCTGAACAGATGGCACTGCCGTGTATAGACTCTTCATGGCCAACATTTCAAGCATAGTGCCTTGCCACTAATAAGACATTGGCACAGCTTTAAAAGAACATGATGTTCTGATGTATTTCAAAACAACATTTCCATTGTAAAAGAAATACCAGTAAACAGATTTTGAGATGTCCAAAAAGAATATCAGCTGATCCAGAGGATCCAGCAGCAGCAGTATTGGATATTTCTGTTGTCATACCCATATGGAACTTCACTGTATTGTTTTGTGTTTTCAACTGGAGATAGAACTTCCCATTGAACTGCTGCTATAGCATTGACCATCCAGGTGTTCAGCTTTACTCCTCTGCTCTGAGAAAGGCTTCAGACTTCTATTCTGAATTAACATTTCAGGAACCTACAAATGGATTGACGTTGTTGTGGTTATGCTAACAACCCCTGACACTTCACTTTGGAATGTAATACTAAAAACAGCAGTTGCCATTATTTTTCTTAGCTGATTGAAGAATGAGATATATTCCCAAGGATTTTTTTTCAATGCCAATTACAATTATTTTGCCATGTTAGACAGCATTTTAGAGCAGCATTCATCTGCCCAAAATTAGATGAAGCTGTCTGCACCTATGTTACTTGCGCAGGCTCCTTTTATAGTCAGTGGAGAGAAAAAGGCACTTTTAGAGTGCAATTGATCTTCTCTTAAGATTGACAGCTACACTGCACACATCTAAAGTTGGATGAGATTAATAGTGTCCCCAACATTTACTAAATTATGCAATATTCTATATAAATAGAAGACAAAGTCTCTTTCCTAAAGAGCTTTCATCTTCAGTCAATACATTTCCAGAACTGAGCATCTAAATTGCCTGTCTTTGTCAAGTGCTTCTCTTTGATGTTATTCCATAAGGTGCACTCTGGTTTTCCTGGACAACACACAGCACTCTTTAGTGAGCAGTACTTTCAGGACAGAGACCAGAAGAATTCAGAAAAGAACTTCTTAGAATTGCTTTTCCAGAATTGTGATAGGAAACTTTTTGGAAAGTTTGGGTTCATTTTCATTTGTTTAAGAAATAAGTTGTATTTTGTCAAATTTTGAAGTTGAGTTTGAAAAGCAAGTACTGCAAAGTAGAGTAAGGAGTAATGTTTGTCTGCAACAGCCTACTCTTCTCACATATGCTGATTTCTCTGGGAAACAGCAAAGCAAAGTAGTGGTTCCTCCTCTTTGCTGCTCAGTGACAGGCATGCCTGTTCACAAGCACAGAGTTACGAGGGAACTAGAAACATGACTTGTGCTATTTTCCAATCCACAGAGAGAGCACTAAAGAGGTCAGAATCACTGCAAAAACAAGGCTTGATGATAAACCAAAGGTGAATATTATCGCTACTCTTCCTTTTGCTTATAAAATTAAAATTAAAGGGATAGGCACAATATGACTTTTCTAAAGCAACAGACTTCTTTTTGAAGAGGACAAAAATTGCATCTACACTTACATAGAACTCAATTAAAACATAGGAAAACGTTTTTGTTGCTTGCTTCACTGTAACCAAATGAAAAGCAAGTTCTGGGTAACTGTAGCAATCCAATATGTCCAACAGTTTGTTTATAAGACAAATTATATTTTATATATTACTATAATAGTAGATTGAGATATTAGGATGAAGCAAAAAGTAAACTTTGAAGTACTGCTAAATTAGGTATGGATCTGTGATATATTTATCTATCTTAGATTGTAGCTGAAGTGCAGCAAGCAATGTCCATATTTCTAGGCAGTGCCTGAATGACTACAGCAATTACAAGTAAGATCACTAAGAGGTGAGAGGTGAAACTCATAGTGTTTCTTCGTAAGATTAGAGACAGCCATCTCTCTCTACGTTCTGTAGCTCAGTCTTAAGAAAAATTAAATCTAAAGTTTTGCCTGCCTAATCTTAAGTGATCAAGTAAATTGAAACTCACTGGCCTAGAAAAAATTCATAGCAGTATGCAATATCCTGATAAGGTTTGTAATAGCCACTTCCCATCACAAAATGAGGCAACATTCGAAATAACACCAGACACAAGCTGCCCTTTAAAAACTTTGCTCTCATAGAAATGCCTTCAGGAGGTTTTAAAACGAATTTTGATTATTCAAAAAATTAAAACTTTGCACTCTATAACTTTGCTGAACTAGTGCACACAGAGCCAAATAATGTGCTGTCTATTACAGAGGTGAAATATATGTTCCCACACAAAAGCTTCTCTTTCTGATAGGCTTCTGATCCAGCAGCTTCCAGATGAGTTACCTACAGCACACTGAAGTCTATTCTCACAGATAGGGAAGTAACTTTGACCAGAAGCACACCAGGTTTGGCAAATCAGTTCAGGACATACCTAATTTGATGAGCTGGACCCCAGAAGAAGTTGAAAGTAAATTATCCTATTGAATACAAGGTACCGCAGCTAAAACACTCAATCTGATAAAGTATCCATGGTAACAATGGCAGAATAACATGCATTTATACTTCCCAGGTAAAACAGAGCAAAGCTCTGGTTTATTTAAAAGAATTTTTCCTACCTCATATATCCTGTCACTGGATAACTAGTCTAAATAGAACATTCTTCTTCAATTCATATAATTTCTTCAGTGCATATTTAACTATTCAAATTTAGCTAACATACTATTTTTGCTAAAATATAAAGCAAAACAAGATCTCAGTCACAGCCACAAAATCTTTTTTAATGTATTCCTTGTGCTACTTCTGAATATTAATAAAAATTAATAATTAATTTTGCCTTTGGCATTGCAAGATATACTAGTTTTAATTAGTGTACTGTACTCCTATACAATTAAAAAATAATTGATGTCCACACTTATTGGCGGTCTCTGTGATCTCTTTTCCTGTTGTTGTCAACAAATGCCTCAAAAAACAAGTTCAAGAATGTTTTGCTGTCCACTTGATTTACACACCAAAAGTAACAGACAAATCTTTTATGATGAAACAGAACAGTTTTCTGTTTAAATTATACACAAGTATATTAACTAGAAAGAGAAAATTAAAAGCTGATGGCTCAAAGAAATAATGGAAAGACTATCAAAATGTTTAGTCTCCCAACAAATTTGCCTGGAACGTATCAGTGGGTGACAGTATTTCAACTTAAAAGTAGTGGCCATCTTGTATTTGTTATGTCAATCCTATCTAGCATTTAATTCTGATGTCCCTCTTGATCAGTTCTAGTTATTCAAATTCAGCATACCATGTTACTGTTTTCCTACATCGTATTAATTGTACCATGAACTACTTTATTATATAACACTAAAGTCGCTCTCGTTCTGAAAAAATGAGTCAAAGAATTAAAGTATAAATCCCCACAGGAGGAAACAAAAACAGTTCCCTTCAATGTATTTGCAACAGAAATCTTCAATAAATAGTTTTCTCTATTACAACCACTAAAACAAAAATACTGAATCCCAGAGTGTAAATTCCCCAGCAGTTATGAAACACAACAACAACAAAAAAATCATATGATAAAGAACAACTCAGACAAAGTACTCCTTCTTTAACCCAGAAGTTCCTGCTTATAGCTTGAATCTAGGTCAGAAAACGTACCCAGAAGAGACATTCTGGAGCATGACAAAAAGCTAAATACAAATCACTGAGCTTATTTTTTCACTATTGTAGTATTACACACACCTCAGAGATTGTCACAGGAAAAGGGTTAGATAAACAAATAGACTAAACAGAAGAACAGAAAGGAATTAGACATCAATGGAATAAAAATGCACATTTTTTATTTCATCACCTAATCCGCATTCTTATAGAGTCATGAACATGAAAAATCAGCAAATCAGATATTTATGCAATTAATGCTGCTATCATGATTAATGATCTCAGTGGTCATTTTAACTAAGACTGGATAGTAAATCAAGTAACCTATTTAAATACATATCACTGAAGAACTGAGATCATTACAAAGTACATTCATATTTCTGAGGATTTTTCAAAGTTATTGCTCAACAACTTTTCTGGCACTAAGCACAGAAGTCAATGGCTTGCCTCAATTAAAGTAGATTCAGCTGGCTTCCTTTTATGATTCAGACCAGAGGTAAGTCAGCCAGGAAAATCATTCTACAACTTCAGCTGCACTTTCAGAAGCAGACAGGTGGCCTATGGCTCCTGCCACTGTAACGCAGGCACACACAGCAAACTTGTGGTAGGTGAACAGCTGGACTAGATGACTGCAGAGGTCTTTTCCAACCTTTATGATTCTAAGCATTGGATGATTCCTTCCAAAAGCAGTACATATGCACACACGTATGTAAGACTGTAGTAGAAAGGGGAGGGTCAGTGTGAGTGGAGAATTGGTGGGAAAGTCTGGTGTGGAAGCACTAAAGAAGCAAACATCAGGAAAGAGTCTCTTGAAGGGCTCATATTAATCTACCCGGGTTGGAAGGCCATCCTGATCTATGCTGCTTCACAAGGCACCCCGTTTTGGAGACAAGGGACAGTGATGATCCCTGACAACTCACAGAGGTGGGACAGGATGGGGGCACTCAGCTCCAGAAGGTCTCATAAATGCCTATCCATAACCTGAATATTGTCACCAGCCTACAAAGTACCACTTAGATGTGACAGACAAAACAACCGTGTGAACCACCCACTACTGCCTACACCCAAATCTTCAGACTTGCCCAGTGGTCTGAATGCCTCAGTATTCACAGAGAAATACCAAGAAGCTACTCATTTTAAAACAGGGATCTTCAAGAGTTTTAAAGGAAAATCTGATTATTTAAATAAGAAAACAAACACACAAGAAAACAATATAATCTACCAGATATACGCAGGCATCATCTCCAGGGAATGACAGGAAGAGTGAGTTGCAATGTTGAGAAACATAAACTTGAAGTGTCAGTTTTGCTGTAAGAAGACACCGTGCCGGGCAGGCCCTAATGGCAGCAAGCTGACCTTGCCTTGGAATCCTCTCAGCCCACACCGTGCTGCAGGGTTCCTGTTCTGGCTGTGTCCTGCCATTTCCAGCACTGACCTCAGGCCTGCTGTCCTTGACAAGGACCCCACTGGATCCTGCTCCCCTTCCCACCTCTCCCTGACAGATCCCTTCAGAAAACACAGGTGCTTCAGAAGTATTTTTCTCTCACACAAGCTGAAGCTCATCACTGCTTTCTCTTTTTTTCTCTACGTCTTTAAAGCAGCTACAATGAGAACTAATCCTCAAATTCACCACTCTCTCCGTGCCTCTCACAGCATACACCCTCACCCTCTGTACATGACATCCAACAGCTGGGCCCTATGCATGCTCTAGCTGAGCTTTGACCTAATCATGGCCTTACATTCAAAGTTTTGGGATCCTGCTATGACAGGACGAAACTCCAAATGTTCCGACCAAAAACAACTAAGCCAACCCCCTGCAAAACACTCCACTGCTGCAAAAAATACTTCAGCAGTTTCACTATGTGGATTTGAGCTAAAACAGAGCAAGTGAGGGCTATTGCTTACAAACCTTAGAGCTCTGTAGTTAAATGGGCAGGATCTGGAGTCTTGATGTGCATTTTATTAATTCTGGCACCCCTGCTGACCTCACTTACAACCAGAGGTCACTGCAGAGCGAGTTTATCAGGCAGCACTTCAATGACATGAGTGGAAGTGAGGCCTTTTTAACAGGTTCCTTGCTCTGCACTTCTAAAGTTCTTAAGAAATTTCAACTGACTAAAATGTATTATAGGAAGAGGGACAAGAACCACTAGCTCATGTATAACCAGATATCCAATAGCTGAAACCTCATTTTATCTGTCAACAATGTGGTAGGTCATAGACACACTAATTCCACTCATAAATTTTTGTAGTATAAGCAGACTTTTGAAACTTTTTCACCAATTTTAAATTTCAGTATTGTTGCCGTGCACCTGGCAACCCATGTTCTTTTAGCTCTGCTCCTGTGCTGAATATCGGGTGAAACCCACCCGGGCCAAAGAACTGCACGTGCATACCAATGTGGCAAGCAGAAAAATGGCGTTTATTGCGTCGTGCGATTTACCTATATACCTATGCCCCTTCGTCTACGCCCCCCTTATGCATATATTAATCCTTCGTCATTAAGAGAGGGGGTCCTGCCACGTCACATCCCGAATCCTCGCTGTCGCCTACTACAACACAGTATTTACAAGCACTGTTTGTATTGCAGTGAACTGGTTACAATTGGGACATATCAGAAAAAATGACCCAATAGCTAAATGAGCACTGACAATAAATTTCCCTTTTAACTTTCCTCATTACCCTCAGCTCAGGGTAGACAAAGCAATAAATGAAACCCCAAGACAACTACTGGTAGGTCTCACTACTCCAGCCAGGGCTCCAGAGACTGACAGCTAAGAATTCTGAACGTAAAGCCCTTCTCTTCTCCTCATCATATATTTCTTCTCAACCTTTCCACAAAGGCAGTCCTGAACAGGATGCTTTTCCCATTTTATTTACGTGAATTTTCATGACATGTCATACACCACATTCATAGCAATCACTGACAGATAGTTAAGTTTCTAAGGGGCTACAGAAGAAACCATTTTCCACCAACTGTTCTCCTATATGCCAGGATAAAATATATCTTGTGGACTAAATCTCTTCCCACTTTTATCCTGCCAAAAAGTGCAGGGTTTGTTTTCCAAATGAGGCTTGAATGAAGTTCCATTAGCTATTCCTGAACTATGGCAGAATAACAATTCCAGCATTAAAAAAAAAGCATCTAATCACAGGTAATTGAATTAGCCTCAAACTTGAGTTGTTTTCTGGAAACATTACATTGGAATAGTAATAGTATAATAGTATATACTGTTAAATAGTAAATAGTATAATGGCAAAGTTACTTGGTTTGTACAATTTTTACTGAATCAGGACAATTTGCAACAGTACAGTATGTCAGGGTCGCGGAAGAAAATTTTCAGGGTGGCTGGGATGCTTTAAGCATAGATGTTGTTTTTGTGGATGGACTAATACACCCATTAGCTCATATAGGTTACACTCTATTTAATGGAAAGCCATCAGAACTCAGAAGTTGCCCCAGAATTAGTCATCACTTTTTACATCACAGTGTGCCTTTTCAGTATAAGTGCAGATGTAAAAACTAAAATTATTCAAACTAAATTAAGTGTAAAACAACATTATTTTATCTGTTATATTTTTGTGATGTTATGTAGTGGCTTTTTTTTGTTGTTGTTGTCATTGTTGTTTTGAACACTTTATCAATGCAAGCACTGAGGAGTGAGAAATTTTGTATTAATTTGGTGTAGATAATGAATGTAAATAGAGTATATATGTTTTCACCCAGGCATGGTAAGAATTACAGCACTTTTCTTCTAAGCATTGAACACACAGCAAATTTAAGTTTTTTAAATGCTAGTAGACTGAGTTTAAGCTTTGAGCAACTGAGAAAATATTAGGATTTTCAGCGAGGCCACAGTAAAACCAAACCTTGTTGGTGTTTGTACTTGATCCTTCCAAAGGCATGTTCAGCACTCCTATCCTCACAAACCAATGAAGATCAAAGCTTATGATTTCCTTTATGGCTTACCTTAATACTTCATAGTTTCTTTGTTGCAGAAACCATGCTGGGAGCAGGGAAAGAAAGAGAGCAGCAGTCTGAGCTTCTGGAATAACCGCTATAGATGACTCTAGGAAGAACAGAAAATACATGGGTAAGCTATCCTGCTTCCCAAATTCTGCTATGATCCCCTGTTCTCATAGCTTGGAAAGAAAACTGGATTTTCTCCAAGGCTAGACAGGTGGCAGGGAAATATTTTTTGGTTAATTACCTCAGAATGCTGGGAAAGGTGTGCTGCTACCTCATGTCTGCCTTGCGCTACCTCACACTGGTAATTAAGCTGATCAGTACTGGTACATCTACCCACCAATCAAAGCAGGATATAAGGGATATTTTGAGGAGACAAAGCATAAAACAGCATTGAATTAAGAGTTTGGGTAATCAAGATGGCACATGTTCTACTTGAAAAATAAGGCCAACCCTTCCAAAAGAGGGACAGCTGGCATGCTGAAAGTCAATCTTAACAACAAGGAATGTGTTTCTTGCTTTAAGAGTCACAGTTGGGGCCTCCATGCAGGCTTGTAGCTAATGAGTTGATAATGTCTCCTTCAGAAGAAGGGAAAAAGGCCACTACTCAAATTCTCCTTGATTCTTCTTCATTTGGAATATTGGCAAATCCAAGTTGGCTGGATTTGTAATATTTATATAATGACCAGTCTTCCCAATGGTGGACCTAGTGACAAGCATGTTCAATCATGCTTGTTTAAACAGAGCTTTATAAGTAAAAAATTGGAGACTACGTAAGTGTGTGCGTTTATAGCACTGCAGATATCTTACTTTATCTGAATACTGGACTAACCCTTCTTATTGTGACATTCCTAAACAGATCCAAATTTAAACACTATTATTTTTAATGCACCATTTTCTGTAGGGAATACAGGAGCAAAGTCAATTTTGTATCATTAACAGCAGAAAAGAGAGATTTTCTGCTATCAGCACTGCCAGAAAAAATGCAGCCTCATGTATTTCTATAAAGAATAGTATGAGATGCACTCTGTATTTCTTCAAGAAAATAATGTGCTACATTGCCAAATCCACAAAAATGTAAAAACAAGAACAAAGATGAAAAGTTAGTGAATCTTCTAATATTTTCCAAGGTAGGATCATTTTGCTCAAGCACAAGTACGTGCCTGACACTTAATTTACCTGCAATTTGCTGCAAGTATTTGTGGAAGCATGTATATGCATGCAAGTAGACAATTTAGAGTCCAGGATTTGCAGTGGACTAGTTACATATTTTCAGTCATTTTTACTATAGTCTGTATCCATAACATGAATTAATTACTTCACCAAATTAGGCACACAATTAAGCATGCATGTTTTTGTAAAACTATCTCTTAACTTCACTTATCTGAGTAGCCTGGCTTTACAGATAACTTACTATGCAAGATATTTCCAGAAACAGGCTGCTTCAGCATACTGGGCCCAAAACTTTAACTGCAGAAGACCTTAAGAGTAGTAATCAGTATTAATTGTACTATTCATGGGAATTTCTAAAACATAAATCAAATTAATAGATTGCACAATTTATAAACTAGTACTCCCAACAAACTTTATTCCAGATAAATAATTGCTTACACTGCTCTTTAAAGACACATTCCTGCCAAGTCTGAGTTAGACTCAAACCTAAAAATAAGTAACTTTAGAATTTGCTGAATTTAGTTGGTGGGGTTTTTTTTTATTTGGTTTTGTTTAGGATGCTACAAAAGTAATGTAAGTGTTAAGATAGCATGCTGATTCTATTCTATATTCTATTGATTCTATGATTCTATATTCCAATTCTGACATGCAAAGGTGATATAGCTTGAAATGCTTCTAGACTGATCTTCTGAAAAAAATGAACAATACAATCAAATACATTATATGAGGTCATTAAGACTATTAAAGTCATTCATCAAACAGAAAACAGATCTTTTGATTTTCAGGGAAATACTGGGACACCAAACATCCCTCTGCAATCCCTTTCATCATTTCAGTAATTTTCAACATGAGTCCGTTCTCATCTGAGTCCGCTGTCTGCTCCTCCTCCTCCTCCCCCACTTCTCCTCTAATAGTGTTCAGAGAGAACTTCAAGATGTGGGCTAATGGAGCTGGCATGGGTTGGAGTTTAATATTGCATGTGCTTAACTTTTTGTGCAACTGACCAACATGACATGTCTAACTGTATAAATGGAAGTTTTATGGTGATAAGATCAGTAGTTACTGAGATATTTATGTGACATGCTGACAGATATAAAACTACAAAGCTTGCTTTTATGCCTTACATCCTCTAGAAAAAAAAATAAATACTAAGATGATGGGTCACTTTGAAGAGAATTTATTACCTAAATTACCTAATACCTGGCTAAGTTGTAATATGCAAGACGAAGTCTCAAAAATGCTATTAAAACTATGAACTTTAATTTCAGAGGATCTTAGTATTCTGTGCCAAGTGGGGCACAGTACAGCCAGTTTGCTTGTCTCACTCTCCCTCTAGATCATGGTGCTGTCATCCAACCAAAAAGGAGAATGATGACAAAAAACAGAAAAGGCACAAGATAATCTCTCTCCCATTTTTACATTCTGTAGGTTTAGGTCTCTCAGGGAGATTCTCATCGCTGCTGGGTGGAGGAGTAAGATTATCTCCTCAGAGAAGGTCAAGATTAAAGAAAATACATTATTTTTGTGTGTGTATATGCACATAAGTGTACAAACATATATAAATATAATCTCTAAGTGAAATGATGGAGTCCCTTTTACATTTTGATCTGGGAAAACCAGCCCCAGAAATTCTTTCAGAAGATGCTGACGTTTCCTGCTGCTAGAAAGCAGCTCTCCCCCAAGCTGTGCCCACTGCTGGAGCTAAAAGCCTGCTCTACCTCCTCCTCTATCTGATGTGAATGTTAGTTCACATAGTGAGAAGGTGGGCAGCTGCAGCAGTCAGCACGAGGAACAGCCTGGTGGCAGCAAAGAGGGGAGAAAAAGAAAGACAAATATTAAAACACGTACTCATTATTGTTTCTGCTTTTTTTAAGTGAGGGAAATTTGTACGCAAACAAGATCAGAAGGAAAGGAAGACTTCACTTCAGGAGACACAACTATCAGGCAGTATACAAAAACTTCTGACCCTGAAAACAGTGTAATGCAGAGAACAAAGGAATAAGCAGATCAGGGGAAATTGGAAATTTAGTGGGTTGCTCCAAAAGTAATGTGTCGTATTTATTTCCATGGGAACTACAACAGATACAAAAAGCACAATAACACTATTTGATAAAGCAAATTCTCAACTACTAAATACTGTTTTTTAACATAGTCACCACCATTAGCTCTGCATTTTCATTAGCATGCCATGCTCATAAAAGTCTGCACCAGTGGAGGCGACACACTGTTGCTGTCACCACTGCTGAAACGCACCACCCACCACTTCACCATGCTGACATCCAACTGTTTGATCTCCATAAGCGTTCAACAAGCTTAAGTGAATGCCAGGGAGTGCCATTTTTTTCCACATAGAGGAATTCAGTTAAGCTCCTTTCCTTCATCCACACTCCAGTATCAGGTGCCATTCTGACAGACTGCCCCCCTGCTGGATCTGCAGCACTGCGACAAAATGAAATAGAAGACTGGCAGGAAGGTTCAGCCTCTGCTGCCATACCATGAACAATCTCTGACATTGTAGGCCAACATAATAAAATAGGAGGCATTACTTTTGGATCAGCCCTTGTACTTAGCTGTTGTAAGTACAACTGGACATCAGAAAGAGGATGTTCAGTGTCCTTCATCCCCATCTGAGATTCCAGTGGGTGACAGCACACATCTCACCACTCCTTGCGCACTTCTGTTTCTCCGGCCTGCCTCTGCTCTTCTCTGAAATGTCAGGTAGAAAGGAATAAAAACAGCTCTCAAATCCAAATTGAGGTTTGGAAAAAAGTAACAGAAGAGCACGGAGTGTTGGTATCCCTATTACAAATGCACAGGATCACTGTGTTGGCATGTGAAAGTTCAGGAAATGTTTAGCTCAGGCTTTGCCATTTAGAATTTCCATGTTGGAGAGGAAGTGCTGTGGGGAGGACAAACTTCTCAGTCTCGTTAGCAATACAGTATTCTGGCTTTTTTTTTTTTTTTTTTTTTTTTTTGACCAGTTTCTTTTATCTGCAGCATCTAGAAGCTCAGACAGAATTATTCCTCCATCTTTAAAGTGCCTATGATTATAGTTGGAAGAACTAAGTGGAAATTTTCGTGAGATGTTTTAGACATTGTTTAAAAATTAACAGTGTCCAATGGCAAGTCCTCATCAATCTCAAAACACTTTTCAAGAGAAATCAGAGGCCTTTTTAACTCTGCACTGAGTTTTCTGGCACCATCATTTTATGTTTATTTTGGATAGTGTTAGAGAGACCTTGCTGGTTGTGCCAACTGACCATGATGATTAATATAATAACTAAGATTCCTAACAATTCCTCATGTGTCAAGTCAGTGAGAAGGAATATGTCAACTCCTTTGTTTTCAGCTGATGTGTCCACCCCGGTCTGTTTGCTCAGATATTGCTGGCTCACATATGCACAATCACTTAATGACTAGACAGAACAGAAAGAGTCAAATTTAATAGCTGCAAGGTAGCTTCATATTTTAATTCAAGCAAAAGTACTAAATATGTCATTCGATATTTGTTGGGTCTTGAAGATCCAATCACCAATCAAACTACAAAATCTGGTGGCTCTGTTTACCTCTAAAAAAGAATAACATTATTTAACTGAAACCCAATCTCACAATTCAAAGTCACAGAAAAACTGTACTGCTGTCATTGGAGATATGTTGGTGTAAAGACGAGCAGAATCAGAACAGTAGCACTAGCTATATGACATACTCTACATAAATACTGTGAGTTAAACTGATGTACTGAATAAGAAAACAGACTGATATACTGAATAAAAAATAGCAAAACATGCGAACAACAAATCCCCAACCAAACAGAAACCATTTTCCGTTTTTCTCTCCTATCCATCACCTTTGCTGCTCATTTCACAGTGACAGTCCTGCTGCTTTAAAACAGTTTTGCAGTTTTGCCAGACAACAGTCTGTTACAGTATACGTAAATGTGATCTTGTTTTGGGGACATTAAGGATGCATGTGACAAAAGAGTAGCAGCATATCAGACACGAATTAAAATCCGCTACTGTATTTTAGTTCATTGATCTACTGTAGGCTTCTCAGCATTATCTAATTTAAATAAAACTTCAATTTGTAGCAATACTATAAATAGAAGGTAATATTGATCAGAGTGCCACCAGCCTGCTGAACTTTTGTTATCACTGAAGCCTGACCAGTTAATGTTGAATGGTACAATTTATTACTCTGCAAAGTACAATACAAC
Organism: Alectoris magna; assembly: GCA_030625065.1. NCBI lineage: Eukaryota > Metazoa > Chordata > Aves > Galliformes > Phasianidae > Alectoris > Alectoris magna. The sequence goes on along the minus strand of CM060571.1, from coordinate 10,592,977 downwards.
ACAATAGCACTTAGATTTATAAACAAAGATATGCTGAACTATTGAAAACAAGTTTAGTCAGCCCAGAATAAGAAGAGTGTTCTATTCACAGGCGCTTCACAGTACTATTTCCCTACCTGGGGCAATATTTCATTACCTCTCTGATACAAACACCTGTTAACACTGCTGAAGTCCGAAGAATCTGATTTCTTTTAGACTCTTAAACCCTAGCAAAACATCTGATGTCCATCAGCAAACATTCATCACTGATGTGGTAGATTTTTTGAGCTTTGGAGGATCATTACCAGTTAAGATGGGTAAATGATGTCCTAGGAGACAGAACCTTCCCAATAAATAGAAGATACGCAGCCAGAGTCACCACTTCTAAAACCCTCTTCCCTTTCACAAAAGAAAAACTAAAGTAAACAGATATGAAAGAAAAAAAAAAAAAAGCAAAAAAGAAATAATACATTATAACAAAATAATACATTATCTAAACGAAAAATCTTTCATTACCAGAGTTCTTCCACTCCTGAAGGTGAATTGGTTAAGGAAAATTGCTGGTGTGTCTTAAGGCAAGCTCCATGTCCCTGCATTAACCACCCAGGAGGGTAGTGATGCTGCATGTCACAAGCTATGTGCAAATCTTTAGCTGAACGTGCAGAAAAGAGGGCTCACAATGGTCTCTCCTCTTAAAGAATAAGGCCACCGAGATGGCCTTCAAGAGAAAAAGGCATCATGACAAAAAGGAACCTGGGTTTTCCTTCAGACTAGAGGAAGAACAACTAGACAAGGGCCTCTGTTCTCAAGCAAGGTCTCTTAACCAACTTAGTCATTACAGGACAGATCTATTCCTTGATCAGCAACTTCTCCTTTTTCTCTTTTACCAACAACCCAGCTCTTTGGCTACTAAACAGAGCAGGAAAGCCACATGCAGAGCACTGATGCCCCTCTTATTTGAACTAGAAAACAGTAATGTAAATAAAGTGATACTAGTATGCAATTTCTGGGAGACATTTCTTTGTGCAGAGCTCGATGTCTATTAGGCTTCAGCCAAAATAAAGGTCACCGGACAGTAGGTCCCTTCTATTCTTTTCCTTTAACAGGGAATATAATTCTATCCAATGCTTTCAGAGTAGGAAATTACTTTTTTTTTTTTTTAAGTGGGAACTGTAATGAAAACACTGTTATTGTAGAAACAGTGGTGGTTGGGGTTTTTTTGTTTTGGATTTTTGTTTTTTTTTTAATTTTACTTAATGAAAGCAAGATCTTAGTATCAAATGATTTCTTAAATTAAATTTCAATTTGAATAATCCCCTAGCTAAAAATATATATAACTATGAATTTCCAATGCTCACAATCCTTATTTTCATAGTTCTCCCAGCCAAGGAACTTACATAAGAATATTTTTTATCTTTGCAAATCACCATAACAGTACAATGTGTGATTCTTTACATAAACTGTTGCAAACATACCAGGAAAAAATTCAAATTCAAGCTTAAATAAAATAGTAATTAATATTAACTAAGTAAAATACAAAATGACTCAAGCTGTTGCAAGAAAATTTGCAAGCAGAAAAGAGGATATATTCAAAGAGTTTTTTATTCAATAAAAAGTATTCATGCCAGCCAAATCAAAAGTTTTGCTTTTACATCCCCTTTTTACTTTCGCAGCTGTCAAGTTCTGGTCTGAATATCACATTTGTTGACATCTTCTGCCAAAGTCTTGTTTAGTTTATGGATCCACAACTGGACAGAGGGAAAAAGGGAGGCTTGAGACAGGCTGAAAGATAGACACGAGCAGAGTTGAATAAAGCCAGATCAGGTGAAGAGGAAATGAGATCTGGAAAAAATCAAAAGGCAGGAGGCCTAGGAAAGGACAAGAGCACATATGGGAGAGGATTTGCAGATTGAAGGACATAATAAGGGAGAATGGCAGCTAAGAGACAATGAAATCAGCAAACAGATGAAAGGAAAAAGGAAAGGACAAGGAAAAAAGAGAAGACAGGGAACGAAAAATAAAGTTCAAAAGTGCTAGAAATAGAGCAGGAGATATTTAACAGAGAAGCAGACAGAGAAAGTGAGGGGAAGAAAGATACATAATGGAAAATTAAAAGTTTCATTATGAAAAGAAGCCCCTTCACCATTCCACTTCAGGATTCCACATCAGGAAGCCATATTTCTTTTTTTTTTTTTTTTCCTCCTTCTCTCCAAGACAGTCCAATATTTGGAATCATTTCAATGCAAGGGCAAAGCTGGTTAGAAAAAGAATGTATTGCTGAACCTCCTGTACACTTTTAATGCTAATGCTAATGATATCCATATTAAGCAGTCCTACAAGTACTAACCAGATCCTTCAGAGTTGTCCTCTCCACTTCTCTGTATATAAACAGAAAGAATTCCATAAGGCAAATAAACACCTCTTGCCATCTGCTGAGAAGCAGTGCTAAGAGTCTGTAAGAGTTCTTTTAATGAAAATCTTTTCAGAGGTTCACGGTACGTAACATGATCCATCCATGTTGCAGCTTTGCAGCCCTTATTAGAATAGACACATACGACATGTGGTAGATTCTTTGCCTTCCAAGACCTGTATATGAATTACTGAACACTTATTCAAAATGCATATTAATTCCTATAATATTTATTCAAAAAAACAAAAACAAAAAAAACACATTTAGCATGGGCCCCTGCATTTGCATTTCAGTGTAAAAGCTCACAAATTTCATATGCTTAGGGATTGCAGCAGCTAATCAGGATTTTTGGCATTTTTTTAAAATATAAATACAGTATATTCTTAGAAATACATATTGACATGATCAAAGAATCTATGCAACTTATAGAAAACATTACTGCCTCTTTTCACTAGAGAAAATTTAACCTCAAATTTCTTGCTGTTGACTAAAGGAAGATGGATAATCTCTGAAAATAAATTCAGTTTCATAATTAATAGCATGATACTTCAATTTGCTTACAGAATTTAAGGTATACTGAAGACCTTGATCCTGCAAACATGAATAAAATAAAGTATTCTCACTTATGCTAGCAAAGCCACCGAGTCCAATTTACAACACAGTGGTAGGGTTTTCTTTAACACATTTCAAGTTATTAACAGCTCATTCACCTGAACTTCGTGATTTATAGGAGCCAAGGATGGGGTTATCTCAAGTTTACAATATTCTGAAAATAACAGAATACCCCGTAGCATTTTTCAACTGATACAATTTGGGAAGAAAAAAGTTCTTGTAATAGTTTTCACAAAACAGTGTGTTCAAATAAATAACACACAAAAGAGCTAGAGTTTAGCTCATAAAAATTAGCAAAGGCCATTATACCCAAGGAAGTGAGAATATTCATAGTGAAATAACCTCAGATTTACCTGTCCCAAGGATCTGAAAGATCTATTCCATACCATGAGAAATGCTCACAAGAAAGTACAGTACCTTTGTACCCAATACGCATAAAACAGGGCTGTCTTTCTTTGTACTTCCCTAGTAAAAAGTGGAAGTAGCAATAAGTAAAAAATCATTCTAAGAGCTTATTTCCTTTTGAGAAAGAAAGTGGCCTACAGCAGCATAAACTCATTTGTGCTGGGACTTCTATGGGTAGAGCTGTACCATCCATAGTAATAACCACATCACTAAGTGATGTCACCAGTATGCAGTATCTGAAATGTCTAGGCATGACATCTAGTAGTGGAGAACCACCTCTCATAAATAAGAACAACCAAGAATATATCAAAAAGAAAGAAATGGATGAATATATAGGTAGTGTTACATCTGCTGGATACATTAACATAAAATGTCCACATTTGTAAAAAAACGTTTGTAAAAATGTCCACTGAACGTGTGCCAAACTGATCAGTTCCTGTCTTTATTTGGGTTCTTTGTGGTTTTCTGGGGATTGTGATTTTGGAGGTATTTTTAATGTACATTTGTTTTTAAAGGAAAGCCCCCGTTCATTCTTGGTGTATTATTATTATTATTTGCTAGTCACGTGTTAGGAACCCCTGAAAAAGAGGTGTTTTTAATTGAAAGGCTGACAATCCCGTAAGTGTAGTGCTGCGAATGATGGCACCTTGATCGTAGTTGAAGAAAACACTCAGCATGATATAAGCTACTGAACTAAGTTGTAAAATGACAAGGACTGAGTGAACAGTTTTTAATACAGATAATATTGTTCATGTAGTCCATAAATACAGAATTAAATGTTGACCTCTATCTCCCATGTCAAAAGTCAAAGTCAGTGTCAGCACATATTGTTTTTATTTGTTTCAAGAGAAAAATAGATCAACAACATTAACCTCACAATGAACAGAGAATTGAATGAATTAAAAAGCAGTACCCCATAAATCCCTTTCCTTTTATTGGCACAGTGATAAAAATGCCTAGGGCTTAGAGGAAAAGGGTAGTCTCAGACACTACTCTGAGATGCCCTACATACACAGAGCTGTACATCACAAGCTAAAGCAGAGGAACAGAGATATTAAGATTTGTACAGTCTCATATAATACACAATATCCATCAAATCGTGTCATAGCGTCCTGCAAAACAGGCCACGTCAGATATCCCTAAAACAAGAAGGGTATCGCAAGGTTCTTTTAAAGCAACATTACCTCCTACCTACCTTTTGAAGATACACTTCATAAAACAGATTAAAGATGCAGAAAAGGATTTCAGTCAATACTCCCCATGCTTGCGGTATCCAACTCATTCAAGACACCACCTGGAAAAGATTCCATTGTGCTTAGAGAGTTACTAGCTTCATTGTCTGGGTTTCTCTTCAAATCAGTAGCTCGTTGTGATAGAACTGAGAGATTTGACATTTTTCCCCTGTTTAAAAAGTAATTTTTTCCAAAACACCTCACAATAATAAAGGCCTCGATTTCACAATGCAACAGCAAATTTGACAGTTAACTAAAATGAGCAGTTTCCATTGCAAATTCAGTTTAATTGCAATTTTTAGTGCTGCATAATTAAACTGAAAATGTTCTGAAAAATTCACACAGTCAAAACTAGGACAGAAACAAAAAAGCATTTCCACGCTGGTTTAGGATTTTCTAATCAGATCCTAGAGAAACAGTCAAAAAGTAACATTTAAAAATGAATCAGTTAAATGCAAGAGAAGGAATGGCATCATCTGAAAAATTCAGCTCATAGTTTCTGTTTACTTTTTCTTATCCTCCTGCAGCTTGTAGGATATACAGAAATTCTTTTTAATGCTCCAATGATTATCTGCTGGCAATATTGCATCATGTGAAAAACATTTTACAGCATTCACACTGCACACTGAACTCACAAAAGCAACTAACTGCAACGTTTGTCAAATCTGGAGCATGTTCTCTGGCAGCTGACTGGAACCAAACACTGCTTTTGTTCTTGAAACGGACCGGCTGACTTTGAGTTTCATCGATATAGCATAAGCTTGGAGGGTAATCTTGACTCATGCAAACTGCTGAAGGGTGGTACGCTGAAGTTAATCTATATCTTAGAAAATGCCAGTGAGAAAAGCCTTCTCATGCTGAACGTTCACAGGGCTTGAAAGAATTTTACAGCTGGCTATAAAGAGCAACTTTTCTGCTCCACATGTATTCATGCAGCTTCTGGGCAGAACCAGTCACGGTGCTTTTCATAGCTGGGTGATCAGAAGGCTTCTCTGTAACTTCTAGTATAGAAGCAAAGACATTTTTTTATACTAAAGGGTTATTGGTGTGTAGGGCAATACTGAACAGCTGTGTGGAGCAAGTCACTTCAGGTCTTGCTGAACTCGTAAATGTGAAGTCACAGTCTCAAGTAAACAAACATAGCCCAAGCTGGGTAGATTCTTTTGAAGGCACACGATTGGTAAAGTTAACTTCAATCTTGGTTTGGAAAGATCTGCTTCTGATTGGAGAAATACTGCCGACTGCACAGAAAAACTGGGGTTTGTTACAACATTACAACACTTACGGGATGCCATGGACAAGCTTCAGCTTGCAACATAGAAAAATACTGGTAGATATGAACAGGAAATACAAACTGATGGGCATTGTTGATGCTAACTGATAAAAAATATTGTTTATTTCTAAGTAATAGTGTCCCAACTTGGAATTAATTACAATTTAGTAAACTCAGCAATCAGTCTCGTGACATGCATTTCCTGTTTGTCATCCTCTCCCATATATTTGAAAGCTTTCTACTATCAGGCATGTGGAAAAGAAAGAATTCTTTCTCCAAAAATTGCCCAAGAAGTTTGGCACCAAATGTAGTGTGAAAAATTTCACACATAAAGTACCTGGGATAAATTAGTCAGCTCGAGTCTCAGTGTAGATGGTATTATGCATTATAGATTGCATATCTGGATGTTAGGATGTTTGGCATGTCTGTGGTTTTCAGCAACATTTCTTATTCAGTTTTGAAATATATGCATACCTATCAGATAGGTACTGGCATTAAGCTCACATAGCCATTTTTATAACAAATTATCAATGTTAAGTAACAGCCCTGAAAAAATTAAAGGTACATTCAGCTTATGCAATGATTTTTCCTTAAAAACATTGTTCACATAATCATTATTATCATCATTTAACATACTGCATTATTATTATTATTGTTATTCACTAATATATTCACATATTAAATATTTTTTCATTGTTATCACAATAGTAGTGAAATTCAGAGAACTTCGGCTATTTGAAATTTTCATTTGAATTTGAGAACCTCATGCATATTTAGCATGCTGATTCCATTTACAGAGAAGCAAATTTGCAGATGAGTACTGAAATCATCATTAGTTAAAATTCTCTGATACAAGCAAGATTTAGCTTCTATTTTCAAAACTGAAAACAACATTCACAAGCTTTTACTTCTCATTACAAGAAATCCACTCTTACCTGGGGTTCAGATTCCATGCATTCAGCCTCCCTACAGATACAAAATTTCTCTTCTAGGGATTTCTATCAAAAAGCTGTCACTGGTAACAAAAAACAAAAATACACCATGGCAAAATGCATTCAGCGAGTTGGAAGTAAAAGTACTAAAATCTGCAACACTGGCTGCAAAATAAATACTCAGAAATATTTCTTGAAGTTTCTCTTCTCAAAACCACATTCATCTGAAAGAGACGAGTTTTTTCTATTCATAGATAGTAGCAGATGTAATTATTGATTTTTGTGGCACACTTCTAACATCCTAAACACCACACCTTTGAAAGAATTGTTCTGTTGTTCTTTGTTTGTTTTGTGTATTTTTTTAGTTTCAGCTTTGCATGAAAATAATAGCCAGATAATAGGAAGTTAAGGTAGACCAATATAAAATCTTGTAAGGCTATGAAGAACTTATTGTTAGAGAAACAGAATTAACAGAAGGAATTATGCACCATATTTTAAAATCTGGACTTGCAGAAACAGCTTTAGCAACTCCCATGTTTCTCCCTACAAATGTGCTCTTATTGTCAGTATTTGGAACTATTTGAAGACAAATGAGGACAACCATGGAGCTACATGTGTCACTCAAAAACAGAAACATGCTCCATAATATCATGAAAAACTAAATAAGAGCACAGACATGCTAATAAAGGAAGCAGAGGGACTCCTTAGATTCTATGGTGAAAGCACGCTACAAACGAGTTCAGAATTCATCCTTCTCATTCACACTATAACACATTTGTGGGATCTAGTTTACTAGAAATTGCCTGGGGGAAAAGAAAGGGAATCTAGAGTAATAAGAAAGTGCCAAAATGAATAAAGTGCTCACAACTACTACTGCTTTGCTGATGCTGGAAACAGAACAGGCCAGGGTTTTGTCACAGTTCTGATATCCCCAAAGGTTGCCGCTACATTATTTCTGCTCCTTCAGTGCAATCTGTAAAAATCACAAATGTACATTACCTAATGTATTGATAAGCCAAAGATTTTTATTATTATTTTATTTTTTACCCATTGATGGTTGCAAATCAGTGAAGTGACACGAGACTGAAGCCAATGACAACTGCTATCTGTAAGCAACAACAAGCAAGGAAAAGCTGGTAGGAGTACAGCTGTTTTATTTTAATTGAGGAATGATTTTATGTTGGAAGCACTCAATATTCACAGCAAATTAAAAATAATGAAGTGAATTGATACCAATGATATTTTTTTACCTACTATCCCTTTGTAAATCTATTTCTTCACACAAATTGACATGTCTAATTGATACATACGCTATTATTCCTCATTAGTAGGCTGAATAAAATAATTCTTGATTAAATTTATTGCAATTTACAATCCAGCATAATGTTTGCAAGCTATAAAAGTCAATCAACAGGAAACAGAAAAAAAAAAAAAAAAAAAGCAGATGACATTATTACTTATATATACACAATAATTTCATGGAACCTTCCTTGGCTTTATCTTTTCCCCTCAGGAACCCAAGGTCCATCTCCACCAGGTCACTTCCTTTTTCACATGACCATAAATATATTTCAATGTGCAAATTCCTCCCAGTTTTTTGATAAGCATCACCTCCACTAAGTAAATTAGTTGTGTATTTAGCAGCCTGTTAGAAGTTGTGTGGAAGAGTTGGTCTTCTACTAACGCTCAAATGAACAACAGCTGATGTCCACTGACTGATCTGCTTCTTTGTCAGGATTACCTTGTTTGATTTATATGGCGTTACCCCTTTCCCACACAGAAAAAGAAAAAAAAAAAAGGAGAGAGAGAGAGAAAAGAAAAAAAACAAGGAAATTGCAGAAATTCAGTAATTTGATGTAACAAAGAAAATCAGTGGAACAAGAAATTTGACAAGTACAATATATATATTCTGTAATGCAAAATTTCCAACCAGATAAAAAAACGAATCAATGGCAGGTCAGCCTACCTTTGTAATTGGAACTCATTCCTCATCTTGCCCCAGCCTCCAACATTTTGTAGGAAATTCCTTGGTATTATGAAACAAGCAGAGCTGCTATTTCATTACTCTCTTCTCTAATGGGAAGAAAAGTATGTTGTGACCTGACCATTGCTATGGCCTGTTGCTCCTATTTCTCTGAAGAATGCTGCCAGCTGGCGCAAAATTGCTGCCATCACTTAAGTTGGGCTTCAGACTTGAGAAACAAAAAGAAAGTTCCATGAAAACACCGTATACATGCTACATTTTGTACAAAATAGCCATCCTACTTTTGTCATCTTAATATAATGTCTTTTAAGGAAGACATTCTGATACCTTGATAGTGTTTGTACCCTGATTGTAGCCTGTTCCTCAAATTATCCAGATAAGCCGAAAGAATTTGCTCAAAGAATCAGGTATTATTCCGTAGGAACTACAATCTTCAAAAAATTACTTTCTGCTTCAAATCTAAGTTCAATTTACAGAACTGTTTGGGGCAGTTGACATCTAAAAGGTAAAAAAGTAAACACACAGGTCTGCACAGGGAACTAAAATTGAGATTATTTTAAATTTGTAGCACGGCAAACCCATTCAGAAAAGAAAAAAATATATATTTATTGTTCAGATATGTTAGATTCAGAATTCAATTGTCATGCAACATGCCTGATGTGTGTATTTATTTATTTCACAAGGCAATGAGTATCAGTTCAGGAAGGCTGCTGACATTTTAAAAGTAATCCTTACATTACAGAAAATAAGAGGAAAACTTAACCAACAAAACCAGCTGTTTCAGGATTCATTTCCTACTTGATACACATTGTTCAGCACGGTAAACAACTTATCGGCCAGCAGTAAGAATCAAAAAGCTCTGTGCCAACTGAATGTCATCTCTTAAAGGATTCTTGAAAGTGGCCACAAAAGGAGTCCTGAGAAGTAAGAAGAGTTTTGCTGGTACTCCTGGTGGGATGTGCTGTTTCAGATAAAAAGCTGTCACGAAGCACTGCACAGCACTCCAAAGAATAGCTTACCATTATGGGTCACCAAAACTATTTCCAACTACTATGCTATCCACAACAGGGCAAAAGTAACCAGGAGCTATGGCAACCTCCAAGCCTTATTTAAAGTGAAATCTAAAATACATATTCTGTGCATTGCATTTAGCCTCTGCTGTCAGAGGTAGGCCATTTGTTAAAACTTCCCAGCCTATTTGCTGGACAATATTTTAAAAACAGAATGCAAGTTCTACTCACTCCTTCAGATGCAGGATGTCTACCCTAGGTCTAACCATACCCAGGGAGGTTAATGGCTGAAAGGCCAGCTGCCAACAGCTGGGCAGCAGACAATCAGCTCTGGGCCTCAAAGTCAGGGTCATAGGCAGTGCAGGTCCCCAGAGAAATCAGTGCTTGAGGGCAGAGCGCTCACCCCGTGCTGTGCCTGGCATGGAAAACGAGGCAGCGCAGGGCTGTGCAATGCACTGACTCCAAGTAATAGCAGGGGCTTGTGGGGTGGAGGCATTACAGACCAGCATGAGCTCTGAGGATGTTACCAGGGCAGGCCAGCCCCACAGCCCCCATTGTGACCACGGCCACACAGCCACAAAACTGAATTCTATATTTCCACAAGCATTATTTTGCCATTTCTTTTAATCTCAGAATTCCGCATTAAGGAAAACATGATGGAAAAGACCACGAGCAGCCTTAAATACACTATTTTCATTCAGCTCTAACAAACTCAATAGGAAGACTATTTTATAAATGAGCACAACAAATCGAAATTCAATAGTCTAGTTAACCCAAGCATATTGAAATAAAATTATATGTATCTGTGTGTGAGGGAGCAAGCGTGTAGTGAGGGAGAACCTACAAACATCACATATGAGCTGCTCTTGTTATCATAAGACTTGGGTAAGTAAGGCATGTAAGATCACAACTAAAATACAAGGATATTCTGCTTAACTGTTATCAGCTGTAAATATAATAACCGAAACATCCGTAACAGACCTTAATGACATTTGAAATGAAAAAGAAGAAAATTTCACTCACCTTATTATATCCACTTCAGCTTATTATATTCACAATGGAAGAGGATAAACATATTGTCCAATTGAGTCTATACCAAAAGGAAACACACGTTAATATCTCTGACTTGGTACCCATTCCAAATGCAAGAAGTAACAAATTTGGTGACAAAGCTGTCAAAATATGTTCCACAAACACACTGGCAAGAGATCTGGACATACTAAGGAAATTCAGTGAAACAAAATAGGTGCCAAATGGGGATGTTTGACAGAGTATTCAAAAATACATTTAGACCAAAGCAGGAACACATCCAACAGATAGATTCTCTACATAAATTATCATGAAACTATTAGAAATAATTGGCTAGTGATTTCAAAATATTACATATACTTTTAATGTTATCAAAGAGCTGTGTTGTGAACCATGTGTGATTTCTTGGCGATTTAATTTTTGGCTGCAAAACAGCCTTTTTAGATGCAAGTGAAAATTCTATATCCCATACTGTAAGTCAATCTGCAGTCTTTGAAATCATGTTGAGCTTCCAAACGCTTTGAAACATTGCAAGGGAAAATACTATAAAAGTCTGAATACCCTGGAAGAGCACAGGCCTTGCAGGAGCTTGGCCAGACAGATGCATCCCTACAAGACTGGAGAGAGCCAACATAGCAATGGCATCATGACCGAGCTCTCCAACAGAGGACAGTGGTATCTGCAGTCACATCACCCCAGATAACCACTTCTGTGCAGGCATTAGTCCCTGCAGCTTTTGTTACAGTGCCAGCACAAGCTGCTGCACTGCCAAGTCACGACTGAAGGTAAATGGGTACAGGAGGACATGAGGGTTGTGTGAATCTAACAAGAGCAGGTTAGTTTATATGCAGTGTTGTATTACAGCCATTCTTTGTTAAAATAAAGGCAATGAAATGTTTGCAGATAGCTGTTTGTACCAATGCATGGCTACCAGGCTGGTCGTGGTACTGAGCGAGGGGCTGCTGCCCAGAGAGTGCCCATCCACGTCCAGCACACACATGGCATGCTAATTACTGTTGTTTAATGGCTCTCCATAAATATACACCTTAAAATATCAGAGCAGGTCATTGCATGCTACTCATAAAGAGAACAAAGAGGTGCCAGGCAGCATATATTCACAAAAGACTATGCTTTTTTTCAGTGTCAAACTATCTCCTTTCATTTGGCCAACAAAAAAGTAGGCTATCATGCAGTAGTGCTCTTAGTGCAGATAGAGCATCAGTGCTCAACAGCAATGTCAGCAGCAGCATGCACACCCGTTGCACACTTACACCATGGGGTTACACTTCGGGGGCATTTCCTAGTGCCTGCACAGATCAAGTTGAAAGCTTAAGGTCCAGAGTATCTGGGGTTAAAATCCAGCCCACCTGAAGTGTCTGTAGACACACTCACTCATTGGCTTCACCACCGCCTATTATAATTCACAAAGGTTTCAATACTGCATCGATCAGGAACTCCTATTGGGGCAGTAATCTAAGGAAAATATTTGTCATATGTTTGTTCTCTCAAAAAAAAAAATCTGTATGCTCATCATGAAATTCTCCCATTATTATCCTAGACCAAAAAATGCCCCCTGAACTTGGGGAAGCACAAAGTCAGATTAGTGATTGTCCTTTCTGCATGGCAAGCTCCTTCCTTACCCTTGAAACCACCCTCTGAGGAAGCCCTCTCCTGCACAGATAAGCTTCTTCCTAGTGCAGAAAGATCAATTTTACTGGGAAAAAAAGAAAAAAGAAGAAGAAAAAAAAAGACAAGAAAAGAAAATGACACAGAGATATAGCTTAAATAGGCTCTAACTCCATTTATTCAACTGCATTGAGAACTTTCCAGAAGAGCCATTTCCAGCGCACATTATTACTTCTCCTTCATTCTGACACCCCAAGGTCTGGCTGCTCCCACCCCCCCAGGGCTGCCTGTGCTGCCCCTGGCCTGGCAGAGATTGGCAGTGGGGTGGGGAAAGGAGCCCAGAAGTTCAAGGCTTTGTTTCTGGGCAAAATATTCCAGTTTTATTCAGTTCCCTAAAAGTGCAAACTAGCAGAGATGCGCTTCATATTTATAATTGTAAGCTTCATTCTGCCAAAGGGTCACCTCTTTTTATCTTTGTTTATCATTGTTGGTATTGGTTAGAGAGCTTTAAGACAGATGTTGCTTGCTGGACAATGGATTTACAAAAAAAATTCCAATAAACAACACCAACTAACTTACTTAACAGTCACGTTTTTTCTGCTCTGTGAGCTCTTCAAATTTAATATCTTGTTAAGCAGTATTAACTTTTAAGTTGCAATAAAATCTAATAATTGTATTTATCAATTTGTGTTAATTACCAAGCACAGATAAGCATATGTCCTCCTCAGCCTGGGAAAATCTGAATGCACACCTGCTCCAAGAAACAGTCTTTAAAATGAGACGTGAGGAAAATATTTGAATTACATTTCCCTGTTCCAACATACCATTTTTAAAAAGCACTTTCAGCACTGAACTAGGCCTTTACAGTTAAGGCATTTTACAAGATGATACTGAGCTATGTTTCCTGTCTATGAAGAAGGCACCAGCATATAAAATGGTAGTGAATTTGCATTACCTCCAATCCATCATTCTTTGAGTGCGCAGGAAAAACTGTGAGACCTGCTGCAACAAAGCACAGCCTTGTGTTGACAGATTCTTATTTAAGTGACTGTGAATACAACAATTCCACAAATAATTTGTCAAGTGTGTGGCTGAACTAGCTCTGAACCCTGATAAATACCAACTCTCCTCACTGCTACAAAGGCATGATGTTCCGTGTGCGGGCAGTGAGTAACAAGCACCAGGATTTAACAATCGATGCTACTATATTTCTCTTTTCTTTGCGGTTAAAAAAACCTTGAAGGGTGGCACTTTCAGCAGTGTTAAGTACTAGTGGTGGCTATGCCTTGCAAATCTAAGTAATACACTGCAGGCTGAGGTGGAAGGAAACAGCGCGCCGCGACCATTTTTAGCTGCATTTAAAACATATGGTTTACGTTCTCTGCTGAAAAACAGACTTTGCTGAATAGTTGGCAGATTCTCGTTTAATACAGGCTATTATTAAGTGGACCTCTTTCAAATTATGGTAATAGGACACCTACTTTGTTGAATTTCACGTCCTAAGGCATACGTTTGTGCTGGGGTAATTCAAGAGAGCTGGCTCTTTTCAGGAAAAATAACACAAATACTAGGTGAAAATGTCTACATATTAATGGGGGGGGAAACACTCCTTCCAGGTATTCAGCTGAAATCAAGATTACATTTTTCTACCATGCAGTGCGTTCTATAAAGGCATTATGGATGTGTGAGGAAAAAAAAAAAAAAAATTAAAGAAATGTAAATCTAATCAGTCTTGAAGTTAGCAATATATACATAAATGTCTCTTGCAGACATAATTTAGTGTGCATTATTAATTTATTTTTCATAAAGCTCTCCAGCTACAAAAAGGATAAGTGGAAGTGTGCACCCACATTGATGATAACGCTCATTTGTCAGACAGGAGTGAACAGATTAACAAATTTCCCCTTCCTGAAATCTCATCCTAAAGGATGTTCTCAGAATCTTCGTATAAAAGACCAGGAATGCCCACTGCAAAAAAGGTTCTTCCAGATATTTCAATAAAGCACCAACCTTTAACGGGACACGGACTTCAGTATGCCATATGCAAGGCCCAACCTTTACAAACTCTGGACAGCAAAAAATGATCATCAGAATTCTACAAATCCATTATATTTATACTTCCGACTCTAAAATAATAATGCCCATAGAAATAATTAAGTGTGATAATATGAATGAGTCTCAATGTAAAATGCTAATTATTTATTGTTTATAAAGCAATTTTAAATAATGCAGAACTCGTACAGTAATGCCATCATGATTTTCCAGTCATTAACTTAACCAGAATTTGCATTTTGGGACTATAGCCAGTGACTTACATGCACTACTTAAGTCATTTTTCAAACACCCTGTCCCATCTTAATCTATTCATCATTAATCACATTTGGTCACTTTACATACAGAACACTATTCAGATGAAAGATAAAAGAAATACATTAATAAAATTAAAGCTAGATCGAATACTTCAAAATATAAAGGTGGTGGAGGAATATGGCTATCAAAGCAATTTATACATTATGCCTACTAAAGCAGACTTGTCTGTACAAAAGTTCTGAGAGTTTTTGAGGGTGTTTTTTTTTTCCAGTAATGGAAAGGGTACTTAGAAAGCCACCTTTGTACTCTGTCCTTCCCAATCATCTTTACTGGTGTTTACATAGCTGAGAGAAGATACTAAAATGTTGTAGCTTTTGTTAAATAGCAGGAGAACATATTGATAGCTGTTTTCTTGTCAATTTTAGATCTGCAAGAAATCTAAAACTTAGGAAACTGGCTTGTAATTACAGGCTCTGTTTATCTGAAATGATCCAGTGCTGTGCCTCCTGCATCTGACTGACCTCTTCTACCTTAAATCAATCAAGCCACAGAAGCCTTACATCCTCCTTGTGCGGGTCTGGTCCACAAGAGGCTGAAAAGAGAATTCCAGTGAAAGGAGTTTTGTTGTGTTCTGTCTTGCACCTTTCACCTCAAAGCAGCAGCTGCTTATCCACT
>CM060571.1:10542500-10572500 GCA_030625065.1 Alectoris magna | reverse complement strand
AATATTTCTTGATTGTGTCACAGTACTAATGACTGTGTTCTCTTACATAAAAAAAAAAATAGAGCATTCATAAATGTGCTTTTAATATATAAAATAATTTAATTAGATAAAATGATATAAAAATTAAAAATAATAGTTAAGAAATAACAAAGCTTTAAGAATTTTGAAAAACCTTACAGTAAATTTCACTGTATGCAGAACAACTTCTCTGATAAGCTGACCAGGGATATGACGCTAGCTACTCCCTGGCACTTCTCCTCAGTGAAAGCAAGGTTGTATAAGAAGTCATTTGCTCCCATTTTCAGAACAGAGACACTTAGCCTTAGGATCAGATTCCACCTATTAGGCTGCACCCAGGTTTGGACCGGATAAGCCATGAGCGAAAGAAAAAAGCCAAAGAGAAAAAACTCACTTTGTTCTGTCTCGTTTCTAATCCAAGGAATGATTAATTATATAGTTATTTAACAGGCTCTTTAGGAGCATGGCCATTCTGGTCCTACACAGAGTGTCATATATCCACACCGCACCACAGTAACGCTGTGCAAACATAATCAATCCCAGCAGTGCCAGAAGCTCTGGTTCAGCGGAGTATGGGAAGATGCAATATATCCTTCTTCCCATTAAGGGCTACATCCTGAAGCCTCTTCAACTTAAATATCTCTAGCCTACTGGAGGTCCTGTGGTCCAGTCAGAGGTGGGATTATTGATGATAGTGCCATCAAAGAAAGGGAGAGAGATGACATAAAAGAAAATTTTCATCTTTAGCTTGGAATTAAATGAGTCAATTACTTTTTCATCCTGAATTTTTCTGTAAAGACGAATTCCTGAATTAGGAATAAAAGCAACAATCACTCTCCACAACCACCTCACACCAGAGATCCTCTGAAACCTAATTTGTTTACATAAACGAGGTTCAGTAATCTACCTACTTGAACTTGCCTAAAAAACTTGCCTTAGTTTCCAGGCTAAATATTATATGGAATAAAATTCCAGGACAAAAATGAGGTAAGATGATTTCCTTGAACCAAATATTGAAGTAGCTCTCCATAATCCTACTATCAGGAGCAGCAGGAAAATATTCCAGCTCAGCTAAGTAGTTAAGGAAGAGATAGGAAATACAAATGAGAGGCTGAAAGTTCAGCATTGAAATTTCAAGCATATATTCTCCCTACACAACCTCAAAGTAAAACATACACTACCAAAAGGCTGCCCAGTGAGAGAAAACAGCAAGAACTATCCATTTTTATTTCATGGACCCTTTTGTTTTTCTCCTCCTGAGTTATGCAGTAATGTTGGAGCAGCTGGAATAGAAGGAATCAGAGATGGCCTGGATGCTACCAAAAGACAAGGCCAATGGTTTGCGTTTTTTTGGTCTTTTTTTTTCCTTTTAAAATTCTTCCAAACTGTAACCATTTAACTAAACCACTCACAAATATATTTTAATTTGGATAATTCAGCATCAAGTCTTGACAGTTCTTATCAGTTATATGTCCACATTAGCCAGCCCTACCTGTATGCAGGATATATATGTAAATGGAGTTATGGTTTCCCATATTGGCTGCTACAGATTTAAAGTCACACTTGTAATAATACAGATATCACTGAATAAAAGAACCCCTTCAGGAGCAGGCAGTCACACCACCTCGATCCCCTCCAGCGCCAGGTTGTTTGTGTTGGCTGCAGACAAGGAAAGCACAGGACAGTGAATGGCAGTGGGCAGCAGCCATTCTTGCTGCCATACCAACACCAACAGAGCAGGTACAAGAAAGATGAAAAAGGGCTCTTGTGACACTTTCCTCTAGCACTACGGCCAGGTGCAGCAACAATCTGGTCCCAAATGGTCAACAGTGACTCAAACAAGCAGTAATTATCCACAGCTAAATTGAGAGATTTGGCTTAAAAAATGCTAGGGATTTCTAGAAGTAATAAATATTGTGTCTGCATGGAGAGTGAGGATGTACCCTCCTGGAAGTTGGATTCTTTACAGTTTACATTTTCAAGATGTTGTTATCAACCACAAGGAGCCTGAAACTCCCATTCATGCAACAAGACATCTCAGACCCTCTCACAGGGTCACCCCTCCAAAGCCGTGGCTTGGAGATGAGCAGCCGCTATCACAACATTCCGGATGCTGTCGTGAGAGGTAGCAGTCCTGCCAGCAGTGGCTGACAACTGTTTTAAAGCTGTATAATTATTTAGGGCAGGCAAGCCCTCGGGGAATGCCTTGAATGAATGAAGAATATTGTACTCCTGCTTGCAGTTTTTTCCAAGACAGAAACGCTGAGAAATGGGGAGTCAAGGTATGTTTGTAGTAGTGATTACACTCTCCTGTACTGCATTATAAAACTTTTGAGATCCTGATTAAACATTTTATCTACAAGATCATATCCATGCTGAGCCAAATTATTTAATTGCGTAGCTATCCCCAATTATCCAGCAATGTGGATTATTTATTTATAAAACACATTAAATGAGTTATTCCTATGACAGCGACAGCAAATGTCCACTTTGAGACCAAATAGCAAATAATGCTTATACAGCAATTTCCATACAAGTATCTAAAGCTTTTCTACAAATGAAATAAACCAAACAAGAGAAAGGAAATTACAGATAAGCAAAAAGATTGAGAAAAACTAAGCAAGTCAGCTAAGGCCTCATGCTGTATTAGTGACAAAGCCCAAACCAGCCTTCATCTTCTGCTCTGGACCACAAGAGCATCTAGAATCAAAATAAGATATTGATTTCGAATATATTTAGTGGTTAAAAACAAAAGTAGCCTTAATTATTGTGAATCAGATTTTAAAAGCAAATGCAACTTGCACATCCATGATAGTTAGAATGTAATCATGCTACTGAAATGCATAAGCAACAAAAACCTCAAAATGTGTATGTGTAGCATTTGAAGGAATTAGATTACAAAATGATCTCTGCATTTTATATGAGATGCTCATTTGATGCAACTTACAAGATATCAGACCAGCACACTCAAAAATGTTTGCACATATGCAAATCTAAATAAAAAAGATAGATAGGCAAGTAATTGAAAATGCAGCTTCTCTGTATTCTATTACTATTTAATCACATTACCTTTCTTTTCTTTTCTTTTCTTTTCTTTTCTTTCATTAAATAAAAGATAGATAAAATCCAAAAGATTTACCACAAAAGATTATGGCAGTTCTGGACTTGAACAATGTTACAGCATCCCTTTTAAAGTTAAATCATACTTGACTATAGTTATAACAGTATCCATAAAAATACAAACAACATGAGGGTAGTTCAGCTGCTGAATGCCCAGCGATAGTGCTTTTTATTGCCACGGACAAGAGCACAATTCATACGCTGACCCCATTTTCCCAATTCCCCAAGTTTCATTCTGTCAGGATTTGGAGATGATATTAAATTTATACTTAGAACTGTAACCAAAGAAGGGAAACTGCAAGGGCTGCCAGTACCAAATGCTTGAAGAGTCAGAGGAATGCAGGTGGAGCCCAGCTCCTGTTCTCTCCGCTGAGGAGCACTGTGGTGGTACAGAATCTCTTGGAGAACTTCTGCTAGAGGCACTGTGCTATTCTCTGGTGCAATCACTCTGTAGCACCAAAGCCTGACTAGGAAATTACTGCCTTTTGTTTTAGAGAAACAAGGATTTGCATTTTAGAAGCTCTGTATTTCCTGCATGCAAACCAAAGGACATCTAAGAGGAAGGACAAACAAAAAAAGCAGTCTTCATCAGCCCTCAACTACTGACCTTAGAAATGGGAGATGGTGAGAGACACTCCAGCCAAGCTCCTGCAGGAGTAGAGCAGAGAGGGGACAGAAGATGATGAGGGTGGGCTGAGAGAGGTACAATGGAAATTTGGTAGTCATTAGGTTATTATGGTTAGAATTATTGAGGTTATTATGGTAGAAAAGTTGGAAGAGAGGGGAGCGAGGGTTGAAGAGGAATTTGAAAGTGTTGGAGTAGAAGGGACACAGAACACCACAGAGGAAATGTTACTACCACAGGGGAGGTATAAGGAGAACAAGAATAAAATCTATAAATCACAGATTGCATCAGTTTTGTTGTTCATGGAACAAATCGTTTACATATTAAACGCTGGCTGGTAGTAAAATTGCTATAAGCAAGCGATAGATAATAACAGTGCAATAACATGAATAACATAGATTACACAAAATAAGAGAAACAGAAAAATCATTAGGCATCTGATCCCTAGCAGAGAAAAAAGAGCAGTTTATAAAAGCTTCAAAAATACTCACATTTGGAAAGAAGCACAAGTTTTCTTACTCTTATATTTCCATACTCGTTAAAATGAAAGCAGATCAATAATACACCGTTTCCTATGCGAGAACAAAGAAAAGATTTTTAAAAAATTTCTGCAAAGATGCAGAGTGTGCTCACTCTCCATTATTAACAGTGCGAGGGCTGATACAGCTGAGCTTTAAATGTAATTAAAAAATGATTTCAAACAGCACTACAAGCACTGTATAGTAATCGAGGATAGAAAAACATGGGTGATAAGTGTCCCATGTTATTGCTGATAGAGTTCATATATGATGCATTTCTGTGACTAGATTATCAGAGCACAGATGACAATCTGTACTTATAAAACTAAACAAGATGTCTCAAAAAGAAGTGAAATATTAAATTCTGTGCTATCAGCCAGCTACGCTTCAGCAAAACTGTGTGCATATATACTATCATTTCTATAAATCTGTATTTCCGCATACAACCCTCAGCAAACCAGACTCTCTGCAGTGTCTGGGAAAAGGAGAAAATCCTTTGATCTTTTAAGAAAAGTTTCAGATGGACTGAGGAATATATTAAAGTCCATCAAGAAATGGATGAATAGTCTTGTTGCAGATTATCAGCCTTTCACCTGCAGCGCTTACTCACCCTTCTTGTTAAAGATTTGTTTTATTTTCCTACAGCAATACACTATATTAAACTTAAAATTCATATTCACCTGAAGAAAGCTGTGACATGCCTACCAAAAGAGACATACACTGCTTAACCTAAATTGACCCTTTTTTCCTTCTGTTCTAATAGATCTTTTTTCTTTTTGTCACTCAAAATGAGTGTCTGATGTACAAGCATAAATTGTTAAAAGCAGTTTTAGGTAAAGGAAGAGAGAGTGAAGTGGAGTTTTCTCACAAAAGCCAACCTCAATTTATGTCAAAGAGGGTTAAAAGACCTTGGGATTAAAGCAATAAACTTGCTGCTGTCAAAGCTAAAACCCGCTAACAATTTAGTGCCAAACGCATGTTGTTCAATATCATTTCATATTATATTATGTCACAAGTAGGTGACAGTTCCACATCAGGCTGACAGGGCTGATTTACTCTGAAGAATTCATCGACACTTTGCAGAGTCAAAGCTGACTTCGTTTTATTTGGATGCAGGGTGGGAAATCTGTCTGTGCTGGAGCTGGAGGACGTGGCTGGATAGCGCAGCCCTTGGACAGCAGATGACAGGACCCCAGGCACTCCCCGCGCAGCAGCAGACAAAGGCTGCAGGCTGACTCCCATCCCTGCCCACACTGCACTGAACCTAGAGATCTCTGGCAAACCAGCACAGTCCAGGGCTTGTTTCTCTTGCTGATCTGGAGCAGCACTAACTTCCATGTCCGTGCATTTTTGTGCCGCTGCATTTTGCAGTGGGATTCACCTTACTGCAATTTTTGAAGTAGCCCACAGCTCTTTTTGATATCTGATAATATTTTCTTCCCAAATTCAAGCTTTTATGCTTCTCCAAAATATATCTAAAATATATCTATAGCTAATATATCCAAATATATCTACTACCAGCACCTGCTTATACTTTAACTGGCAGAAATAACTTTTTTTTCCAGGATATTAATTAGATCCCAAGGTCAATCGTGATGAGAGATCTTTCTTAGGCCAACACAAAGACTTCCTCACACAAAGGTGTCTGGTGCGAGATACTCCCAGATGGCTTTTTTAATATGGGTTCCAATTCAGATTTCTCCTGGGACTCGGAGACAACTCTGAGTAAACATATGCTTTGCTGTGTCTCATGAAAATCTAATTGATTTGACTTCCCTGTCAAGGTGTTAAGGCTTATTTCTAAACAGGGAGTCCCTTCTCCAAAATCCAGTGCATTCTTCTAGTCATGTTAACCCTTGTGCCGCACTCACTTCTTCCTGCTATTGGGTATTACTCCAGGTCAGGAATTACAGCTCTGCTCCCGAAGCACTCGGGAAAACTGCTACACTTAAGTAGTCTCATTATATGCAAGAAAAAGAATACTTCTCTCTCTCTTCTTTCTGCCTTTTTTTTTTTTTTCTTTCTTTTTTTTAAATTGTGGACAAAATTTGCAGTACATTCTTTTCTGCAAAAAATGCAGTAAAATTTGTGGTCTTCAAAAGACACACATCACCATTTTCTCCATCTAACACAGAAGGAGGTACATTAGTGCCTGCCCATTAACTTCTGTAAACCTCTTCCTGCTGTTTCTGCGGGATACATTGGGCAGAGTTTGCTGTTCATCATGAAAAAGGCTGGGTGGAACAGCCCACTGTGTGTAAGTGGTTCCATCACCCAACAGTGCCCTCTGCTAACCAAGTACCAGGCCGCACAGGAGTTGCCTTGTCTGTTGTGCAAAAGCACTGCCAGGGAGCAGAACTTCTGGTGAACTGTTAGACAGATTAGTGGATGGTTAATCTTATCTGACGTTTAAAGCACTTTGAGGTAAATTTAGTGTTCACCTGCCCTAAAGTGTACAGCATGAATATGCTTCTACATATCTATTCCTGTTCAAACAAGTAGCTCTAATGACTGGAGGACAAACAATGCCTGGCACAGAGACCTTTCAGGCAAAATAATGAAAAGGGAACAGACAAACATGCTTCCTGGCTTTAAGCCTTTTCTGTTTTCTCACACTGAATCATGAATTCAATTATTTCTCATCCCGATACAGGCATACTCTCTTTAACTTACAAATTCTGCTAGCATGACTAAATTCTAACGTACTTTGGATTTTAATACATCAGAGCTCCATTTTCTGTGGCCCCAGCATGTGCCAAGCAGACACACACGTGTATCCATGCTACACTGGATGCAAGGCCTTGGGAATCCTTAGATCCAGTGAGAACTCTCCAGGAGAATAAAGACATTTCTGAAACCTACTCCTCACAGAGGTTCTTCCAGTGCACAGTGGTGCACAGGCAAGTCAAACCACCACAGATCCCACAGTGCACCACAGCTGCTGCATCACCGACATCTTCAAGCAGCACAGCCAAAGGGAGGGAGTGAACGCAGCCTTGATATGAGCTGAGACTGCACTCACTGCCTGCCAAAGGCAGAGGACTGGTGAGGACATGAGAGCTGCGTGTTGAGGCACCCTGTCCTTTTTGCTCAGCTCTAATTGAGCATGCTCTTGCCCTCAGTCGCCTATACCTCTATGACAGAGAGCAAAATGATTTGTCATGTCTCTTTCAAGTGGGAAGTACTGCAGCCTTTCTCTCAATGCAGGCTGTGACCTTTCAATTTATGCTATCAGTTTACTCAGTGCTTGCTCTGTGGTTCATGATTAACTTGAAAGAGTTAGATCACACTCTCTCCAGGTCGTCAGGAAGGAATTCTGTTGACTGTTAGAAATCCCTCATGCAATAAAAGAGCACATAGTATGGCTGCATAAGCCATCTTTCAAAGTTACTTCTGTTCAGTAATGAGGTAGCAATTCTTATCCAAAAGCTCCTAAAAATATTTCTACTCATATCTTTCTTTTTTTCTTTAGGGTACTATTTATGAGAAGATGCCCTGCAGAACAGCCACCTGGTTATTAATAAATATACCTTCACTTTCACAAAGACCCACTCCTTATTAAGGGGTCTCATGGCTCTCAAACATTAATTAAACATTCTCATAGAAGTTCATACAATATAAAGTTCATAACTATAAAGGGTAAACTGAGATAAAGAGGTCAAGAATTACTCACACCTTAGCAATGAGCGACTGACAGACTGCAGAAACCTTCTCCCTCCTCCTGTAACCATGGTAGTGCAAACGACATAATATATTCTGAAAAATAGTAGCAACAAAAGTGTTTCGTAAACTAAAAGAATAGCATTCATCTTTGAAAAGCTCATCTGTTTACTTTCTCCATTTGTTTTTAGGAAAACAAACAAACAAACAAAAAACATTTGGGATTTCCTTCATCTTTACAGTTACTGTAGGAGATGGACAGAATGAGGAGCAAGAGCTGGACTGAAGAGTAGCATCTCCAGCTGCCACTGGAAGAGCAGTGTCTGAAGCAAGCAATTATTTACATTTTTTATCATTATCCATACTTCTGCAAGAGATTAAATAGATAAAACAAACCAAAAGTTTTTAAGAACCGACTGTGAGGCTGTCACAGAGAAGTGCATGTAACCTTATAAAGAAAAAAAGTATCACAGGATCTTTAACTTTCAGTTCCTTATGGTTTCTTAATGACATTACAAGCCTACCTTACAGCTTACCTCACCATGGGAGGATCTGACATAATTGCTCTCACTGACCTACCTACCTTGTCCGAACTTCATGAAAAATGCCTTTTTATCCCTGAGGTCTTTGAGACCCCTTTGGTCTGTAGTCTATTAACAACTGCTGGTACCACTGATAAATACTTAGGCCCCTTTATGCAGCTCTTTATCTCTTTGAATTCTCAAGGAAAAGATAAAGAAGTAAAGATTTTCAGCCCAACCGGACCTGTTTCTTCTGTCCTTGAGTTTTCCAGAGCCTTTAAAACGCATCCCCAGTGATCTAGGGCTTTCTGGACAACCCTGGATGTGAGGACAAGATGGGAACAAATGACAGGTTCTCTCTCAACCTCACCGTTGTCCACAGAGGTATTATATTAATTAAAGCAGAAGGACAACAATGTGTATCAGACAAAGACATTGCCCATGGAACACAAACCTGGAAATTCAGGGAAATGAGAGCTCACCAACTTTAAGAATTAAATTTGGTTTTCAGCACCACAGGGGTCAGCTCAGCATTCACATTTAACATTTTTTTAAATAAAATATCTTCATGGGTAATCCTTCAGTTGAACAAAGTGATGGGAGTTATTCAGGAACATGCCATGTCTGAAAAATAAGACTTCCGGTGTTTGCACTTCGATGTAAAATCTGAGGGAATAAAAAAATTACTTGATGCATTGTGGGTGTTCCTATTGTCCTCACTTTTAAATTATTCTTTTTCTTTTCATAATAATACCCATCTAATGGTATTACTGTAGCTTCTTGTCCGGAGATCCCTTTGGAAGCTTTCTGACTACCTAACAACATTTTTCAATTTCCCTTCTTATGCATATACATCTTCAGTCCAGAGATGAAGATATGCTAATGGACTGCAACCGAAACCTCTTCCTTCCAGGATTCCCACATGAAGAATTTTACATAGGCTGGTTCAAAATCTAGACTACTATTTACCAACACTTTGTGCTAAAAACATGATGCATTTGATAATAAAACATTATGCTAACATTTTGAAGTATATATTTACTTTGAGAACAAAAGAGAAGAAAAAATATCAGATGACATGTTATCATAACATTAATGTGCACACACTGTCAAGTGGATAAAAACTAGCATGTATAAAAATGTGGCTGCCTCCTGAATTATGTTCATTTTTAGCTGTACAGTGACGGACGAACGGGCAGTGATAGGAAATGGAAGACATACACAGAGACATACCTGTCTACTGTTTTTGAGGTCACGCCACTTTGCGTTTTGCCTACAACAAAGCAGATGATGCATCCATTTGGATTTTTTCACTCGTTCAAATAACTCTGTGACACTCTCTAGTGGAAGCCAGACACACACCACCTCAGCCACAATCAATGCGTACCCAACAATCGCAGGGAAACAACACCATGAGAAGGGAAACTAGCTGAAACAGATCTTGGGCACTGTTGCATGTGTTTTGCTGCACTCTTATTTTTTAACACCACAACCAAAACACTTACAGACAGGTCCCTTCTGTTTGAAGCCCAGAGGATGACGTGGTACTGAAGCATAAATAAAGAGTGCCACTAGCAAGGAGTAACTGGCAGCAGACAAAGCCCAAGCCAGCAAACTGTCACGATTGCTCTAGAGGGTTTATAAGCTTTATCAAATCTGTGCTAGCTAATTCACTTGCAGAAGTGTACTGATAACACGGCTTCTTTTTTCTCTTACTTTTATTACAAACAGAAAGATAGACAGGTCCTAAGGACAGATCCTTTCACAGCTCTCTTCTCTTCTGCCAGCACATGCCCTTCTACTTCTCACAGACTACCAGGTTAAGCTATGGGCGCCTTTGAGCCAGAAGCATTTACTGAAATAAAAACCAATATATTTCCCAATAAAGCTTCCCTCTCCTTTCTAACACTTGCACTGTGGTTAGAAGGAACATAAAAAATATATATACAGCTCCAATCTGTTGTTGTCTCACTTAATTTGCAAGTGGCTGTTTTTCACTACTCCCAATAAACATACTGAAGTTATCATTTCTGTGCGTGGACAGAGGAATAATATATATATATAAATACAGGGTGGAGCATTTGGCTGTCATGTCCTATCCCATCCCCCCTCAGTTTCAATGCAGTATTTGCATATTGTTATAGCAAAGCTAGTTTATCAACAGCTATTGTTAAACAACAACTGCTATTAATCTAAATGACACAAATTAATACCACCTGCTGTAAACGCATGGGAAGTTTGGGTTGCACTTTTAGCTGCAGCTTTTGAGGTATCCAGGACTAGATGCAGGTAGATCCATGGATCCCTTTACTTAGATCCACTTCACATATCTACTACTCAAATATATGCCTTAGAGACAGAAGGATTTTCAAAAGAAATGCCTGGCTTTGAGTCTGTTGCCTTCCATTGCCATTTCAGCTGCATTCCTCCACGTTTGGTTCATACTTTCTGAAGTCTTCCTCAAAGATTTCTGGTGATCCTCCCAATGAGTCCTATGCACAGAGGCCCATGGAAAACTGACAAAACACTGGAAAATTCTGCCAAATTATAAACAAACCAACCCCACGTATTTTTCAAACGTGTTTCCATGAATAACTGTGAAAGCTCACTTGCTAATTTACTGCCTGTCTTTATAGAGTATTTTTAAAATAAAATATTTCACCCCCTCCTGCCTCTTTCTAATTTGCCCTGGCATTCAATTTCTGTAACTAATTTGAGGAGTGTTCTCTAACGTTTCACCACATTGCCAAAGCTTAGTTTTTGTTCCGATGTAAAGCAGAACCACTTTAATTGCAAGGAAAATTAAAATCCATTCTGTGACATGGGATTATTCCTTGTGTCAATTTCTAGAAGCCCTGTGTGATGGGAAGTAGATGTTTCTGAATTCAGATTGCTGTTTCACACAAACATACTGGGCAAAAAATGGGCCTGCACTGTATTTTATTCAGACTTCCTACAATATTTCCATGCTAAGTCTTAAAGAACATTTAGCTCAGTTTTGTTTGTTTGTTTTTTTCCTAGGGAAGTTCACTAAACAGTTTTAGAAGTCAACTGTCATGAAATATGAACAAAGCACTTGCAGAGCTCAGTATTGCAGTTGGACTTGATGATCTTGAAGGTCCTTTCCAATATGAGCAATCCTATGATTAGTTACCACATTTAGTTGGTTTGTTGCTAGACTACAATAATCAGAGAAAGGGATCCTATTCTAGATTAAGAACACAGAACCACGTGTATTTAGGTGCTCTCTGCAGGAGCTCCATTCTCTGTTGATTGCAGGTGTTGCTGGAGGAGGTGGGGAACTTGTTTTTTATACCAACATTAAAATAGTAATGGTCTACTACACACACACACACACACACACACACACACACACACACACACACACACACACACATATATATATAATGCTTGGTAGAGTTGGACAGAGTAAAAATTTCTCCAATTAAAAACTGAAAGCACAAGAGCCATCAGGAGGCTTCTGTAAGAGAGTTAAACCCCATGATTTAAATAAGAAACTGAAAAAGAAAAGAACATCAGGATTCTGCCTTTGGGAGATGTAAAATCAGTAATGTGGTATGGAGGGAAGAATTTAAAGAAATTCAGGTGCAAAGACTTGTTATGTTACTTATTTCAGGTGTACATATAGTGAGCACATCACTGACAATATGAAACCCACACATAAAATACTGCTGATTTAAGTGCCTACCTTCAGTTTGAGTTCGCTTCTTACAGTCTATGAAACATTTAATATTTTCAGAAGATGTCAGGGCTTTCTGAGATAATATGCTTACTCTAGCCTACCATGTGTGCGATGGAGATTCCAGGTCATAAATCCAAATGTGCTAATTTATTGTGAAAAGGATGAAATTCTGAATAATCTGTTTTTGTAACCACCAGAAACTGACAATACTGTTAAAAAAACAGGCTGATACTCTGCATCACCGAACACACATAAATCGTATTCATTTTCACCTAAACCACTAATTATTTTACCTGTAAGAAAAATATCTCTAATTTTCACTGCTGGAAAATCAACAGGAGGCAAGCACTGCTGCTACATAACAGGCAAGAAGTAGACAACACAATAAAACTTATACAGCACTTTTCGTTCTGTAATGTCTCTTGACTTTTGCGTACAATAAAATATTACACCACAAAGCATTAATGAAATACTACTAGAAAAGATTAGCACTTTGAATGCTGAAATTTAGAATTTCTAATAGCCAAAGATGACACATGCACAGTTGAAAAGAGGCATAATAGAAGACTAAAATTAGAGGCCTTAAAACTGCATTGTAGTTAGTTATATTAACAGATAG
Organism: Alectoris magna; assembly: GCA_030625065.1. NCBI lineage: Eukaryota > Metazoa > Chordata > Aves > Galliformes > Phasianidae > Alectoris > Alectoris magna. The sequence continues at coordinate 10,559,716 of CM060571.1, read as the reverse complement.
ACTGTGATCTCAGACAATTGCTCAAAACAAGCCTTGACAAAGGAAGAGCTTGGTTACTCTGACAGGGTGAGAAAGTGAGACATCCAAAAGTTAATGAGCACTTCCCAAAGTTTGCTGCAGTCTCTAGAACAGAATGCAACAAGAATAGAAGTTGAATAAAACACAGAAACACAGAAACACAGAATTATCAAGGTTGGAAGAGACCTAGAAGATCATCTAGTCCAACCATTCAAACAACAGTACTTAGATTAGAGAAGAACTATCTTCACAAACAGGAGATTCAGAAACTAGCATTTAGCAGTTGCAATGACCAAGAAAGTAACTGGGAAAGAAAAAAACACCAAAAAACAGAACTAAATCACTGCTTGCAAATCAATCCATTTTGGTCCCACCTATAAGAAGTCTTTCTTAACCTCAGGATTACAGTTCAATACACACAACTGTAAATACCTGCAGTAACTGAAAACACTCAGTTACAGAACAACAATTCTACATGAACGTCACTGATACTATCTATCTGAAAAAAGACATCTGTAAAAATTCTAAATCTAACTGAAAAGGAGCTGATAGATATTGCATTATCTTTAATAGAAATCTTAGGAGTTTCATAAGTATGCTATCAGAAAAGAAGTGAAAATTAAATCAGAAGATTTAAGCAGTTCAGGTGATCTCCATGCAGAGGAAGAAGGGAGGGAGTGATGAATTCATACGCATGCCTTCATATGTACAGAGATCCAAGAGAGTTCAAGTGAAAGCCAGCCAGAGTAAGCAGAGGGAGTGCCACTGGAGATAGCTGGTTTGAGTAGTCAAAGTGCAGCAGTAAGTCCGAACTCCTAAGTGAGACCTGTCAGACATGGTATTTGAATTAAGGTAAGGTAGATCAGAGAGAGCATCACTTACTTCCCAGATAATCTGGGAGACAGTCCTTACTCAGACGCCTACCCAAAACGGAACACCTTCTCACATGCTTTTCTGTTCTGTTCAAAGGTACATTGCTCAAGTGAAGAGTATTTTCTATAAACCATGAGCCAAGATATGCTTAAGAAGGACCACAACGTGTTTAATAAAAAGAACTTGTTGAATTTAATATGACTCTTCCTCAGTGAAGAACCAAAAATACTCACTTTATAGGCCATATGGGAACACTTCCCAATTCCAAATTTAGGGTCCGGTGGTAGTAAGTCCTACAAATAGTCTTTTTGTGAACACTTATTCTTCCTGTGTTGAATTTCAATGAACTGGAGCCAATATGACTTTGCACATGAAGGAAGCTACATGTGAGCTTAGAAACATGGCACAGCTAAGTGCCATAGTGAGAGGCAGCCAAAGCCACTCCACATTGCGCCCTTTCTCTGTGTAAACTCTTCATCCACCACTGGGGATGCTCATCTACCCTAAAACATGGGGAAGGTGGTTTAGAAGCTCTCTTTAAAATAATATCAAAGCTGAAAAACTTAAGGTTTGAGGATTTGTTGGGAAATAAAATTTGGTTACTAAGGAAAAGGCTATTAAAAAAACAAAACCTGATTAATGTAACATTTGCTTCCCATTCCTCTACTGTATCATCTGTCGATCGCTCCTGCACACAAAAATGAGACCTCTTTCATTTTTCTGCTTATTTAGGAACAAAGTGACTTTGTATCCATTTTAAAAATATTGGCAAAAAAAAAATGTCTAGAAAGTAATTTAATTGCAGGGGAATTATTCAGAACCATTTAAGGGTGTATCAACCTTAAGTATTGATAAACTGAGACTTCAGCACTTAACAGAGTCATTTCTTTTTCCTGAAGAAGAAAATTATTTTGAATTGTGTGTATGTAAAGTTGTTTCTCTCTTCAGTGCAAGCCCCAAGTGTGTTTAATGGTTTTGCTAAATATGATTGAAAGAAAACCATGCCTGAGGGAAATGATCCTTTGCTGGATATGTATAAGTGTTAAAACAGCTTGGTCAATGAGTGACCATAGCATATGAATCTAAAACTAATCTCAAAGAGCCTGAGGGTACCCAAAGCTAACCTAGTCAAATAGTCATTTTTTTCATGTGCTCTGAGCTAAATACACTGTCTATAAAGGAGTCCCTGTGCACCTCAAAACAAGTATTTTGTTTTTCTCACATTAAAAATAAAAAGAAAAGAAGAAAAAATTTATAACAATATATTATAGAGAGTATATAAGAGCAAACTAAAAATAATTATGAAATAGAACAAGCAGTCACTTAGTTGTCACTAAAATTGGACTCAGCTCTTAAAGTTTTTTGAAAAAGTCCATCGAAGCAAGCTAATTTCTACAAGAGTACTTCACAGCTTAAATCTGCAGGATCAAGTCCACTGCAGAATATACACAGATGGTCTAGAATCACATATATATATACATATATATATAAAGGATCAATTTCTCTCTCTACTGTCAGAGAGGGACCACAGTAATTGTCAATATATGAAATGATAAAAATGCTGTTCCAGTCAGATATTTGCAGCTAAATCCCAATCTCAATACCATTGTTGTTTCAGGTCTACCCAGCTCAGAACACATGGGGAGCGATCTGTCAGCACACAGACCTCAGAGTGCTATTGAATCTATGGGTCAAGCACCAGCCAGCTCCAGCAAAACCAAACCCCTACCTCTGGCCTCTGCCCCTCACCTCAAACAAGAGGGATGGGTAAGGGACTACAGCCCTTTTTTCTCACCACTGCAGACATCCTGGTCTTTAAAATTACAGAACGCCACTTCAAATTATAAACCAATCTTCACAAAACTAAAGATATATTCTTTTTATTATTACTTTTTTTTTTTTATAATATTCTTTTCTTTTTTTCTTTTTTTTTTTTTTTTTAATCTGAATTACTAGAAACCTTAGGAAATATACTGAGCTGATTTTTTGGGGTAACTTCAACAATGAACCAGGTCCTACATTTCATGGCAAAGCTGCACCAGACAACTGCTCCGTAAACATGGGCAAGGGATGGGGTGAGAAAATCATTGAAAAATATTAAGTCCCCTGAGCAGCATGGGATGTGCAATTTTCATTGTGCTCTGAGACATACTCGTGTGGCCTTGTTGGTTCTATTGATCACTGTAGGTCTTTCCTAATAGAGTTACAAGACATTTTCAGTTGCAGACTTCAAAACCTGTGGGAAATGGGATCCAATCATCCGGCTGCTGCGGCTCTGTAAGGCCAGCTCCGTCTTGTTGCTACTGCTCTGTTGGGCTTTAAACATAATACCCGCACATCTACAGCTGAGAAGCAGGGAACAGAGATTGTGCTGGCCCAGGTTATGAATTTCTGTGAAGCAAAAACCAAGCCTTTCTGGCCATTTACAAACATTCCATTAATTTTCTTATTATGTTTCTTTGCTATGGAACTTCACTTCTAATTTCCAACAGGATTGTGAGTTTAGGAAGAAAGCAGGAGGCATAAAGAGGTATTTTATGCTCTTTCTCTACACCAATATGTACAGTTCTGAGTGGATAGAGAGGATTTTTACATTATGCTGAGGCAGAAGGTATTAGAAATACAGAAATCTCAGTGAAAAGAAACGTTACATTAAGCAAGAAACCCAATCCACAGGAAACCTGAATAGGAAACTTTCTTCCATCAAAACAAACAAAAGACAGTTCTGTTTTGCCTATCAGAGCTGCAGCAAAAGGCAATTAAGAAAGAAGAGGGAACTTGTAGGTTTGTAACATTTCTACTCAAAATACAAACAAGTTACTTAACACAACTGATCACTTAGAAACTAAAAATTGCAATAAAATAAAAACCACTTTTCTTGTATAATAGTAGTAATGGTGATCTATGTCATTACTAAACAAACTTGGTGTTTGTCTAGTTTTCAGGAAATAGAAATCTAGGTAAAAACGCAGTACAAGGCCTGATCCAGCAAGACGAATTCAGCTTACGCCGACATGTCATGAAGTTTATGGACCATTGCACATTGCAAATCAGGCCCACTGCTGCTCTCCCAAGTCTTTTATAAGGAGTCCTGTAGGGCTGGGGGAGTTAGCTCAGGACTCTGTCACTACCACATGTCACTGGCCACGGCAACAAAATCCATGGAAATTCTGTCATGTGAATTTTGTGTTCCCCACCTCAGCTTTCTGTTCTGCTCCTCCTGTGATGCACAGCTCTCATCACAGCAGTATGGCAATGGTGGGATCAGTGGTACCCTGAAAATCCTACAGCACTTCCACACTTGATTTCATAGTTCAGATTTCTTTACCAAAACAATGCAGACTTAAACATTACACCATGGTCAGGATGTCTGTCTTAAGAGATAACACAGCACAATGCATACGAATTTGCATCCCTTAAGCTGAAATGCATACTTTCTTACATCACTTTAAGTAAACAACTGCACTGGCTTCAGTGAAGTTCACCCAGATGCTGGAAATCAGAGTTTCTGTGGTATGCATTACATACAGCAAATCCAGCGAGTCCATAGGAGAAAGCGTGTGGGGGGGGTTGCGGGGGGGTGGTATCACTTAACTGAAAGAGAACGAAACACAGCGCAAATGTACATACAAACATGTAACAGCCCAAAGAGGATGATATGGTCCATGAAGACCTGCCCTCATAACCTCAGGAAATACAAATCAATCTGCATTTCATCATCTGAAACTTGAACTTCAAGCTAGTAGCTCTGTGCTCTTCCCTCTGCCTTCTTCCAAAACTCCTCCTTGAACTGATTTACACTATTTGCTTCTAATGCTGACTTCGGCAGTTTGTTCCAGACTGTATTTCAACTACCCTTTGTGTAAAACTGTTCTGTCTGAATATATCGGAGTCCCTAAATTCTCGTACACATATTGGAGTGGTTACAGAAGTAATTTTAGTGTGGCTGGCAGCTGGCCTAACTTGTGCTCTGATCCCTCCTCCCCTCTCTCAACCTCACAGTTAACACCACACCATTGAGCCATGGCTGCCACAAGGAGAGCTCGCTCCAACCAAGTGCCCAGAGCAACACCATGTCAGCTTGGCTCGTACCAGCAGGACACTGGCCAGGGAAGCCCTTCCAACCCTTGGAAAGGGACCAAAGCAGTGAAGCGCAAGGAGAAAGCAAATAAAGAGAAGCTGGATTCTACTTTCAGCTATGTCGAATGATTTGATCCTATTCACAGTCCTTTTATCTGCTTTCCACAAAGGTAACTGTTAGGAAAAGCACTAATAGAGAAAAGGAATTTTAAAAATTAGGCCTTTGGCATAAGATTTTATGCAGTCATCTTGAAAACCTGACAGAGTCATCCAGGAAGCCATCAGAGGTGATAAAATGTAATTTTACTGGCCAATCAGTCAGAGTGAATTATGAATACTGGAACCTATATTTGTAGCAAATATTTGGAAAACTGTCAGTCGGTCTAAAGTACGTTGATATAAGCAATTTACACACAATTTCAAATATAGAGATTTGTGAAAACCAAACCTTTTTATTTTTTCTCATTTTGAATGAAAAAGTGGATTCGATTTGCTGAAAACTCAACTGCAGCTGTAGGTTGGTACTGAAGTAGCTGGAAGAAAGGGGAGAGCGAATAATAGCAGCCTCCAGATTTGAATAAATAGTTGTGTGATCTTAAAACACAAATGTAGGATTCTTAATTTTACCTATGAAGATCACCATTTTCTAAGAGATTATAGTTGCAGATTTCTTTCTAAATCCAGTTTTGTGCAGGAGCTAAGGTTAGGGAAGAGGCAGACAATCCATCAAGTGTGCTGTGTCTTTCAAATAAAGGTGACATATTTTTCCTAGCCAGAACAACTTTCATCAGGAATATTTTTGGAAATTTAGAAAATCTCTTTGATGTCAGAAGAACTGTTTCTCACATTCTTTTGAAGCAGACAAAAGGTCAGTGTTAATTGCAATACGTTGTAAATCATATAGATTACTTTCAAGAAGATATTTAAAGGAGATATCTTATATGTGACATTCATTCTTCAGCCAGCCAGACACGGATGAAGTTTAATTTATAAAGAACTAAAAGGATGGAAGTCTTTTGCAAAATACTGAATTTAATGAAATTCTTCTGTTTTGTTACCAATTTACTGATACCATCTTTTCTTACTTATTTATGGAGAGGTGTATTAATCATCACATGCAGAGTTGCAAATTCAGCAGAAACATAAATTATCAGCCTTAAAACTCAAATTCTTTCATAGGATCTGTAAAGCCAGAAGTTTTGAATAGCTCAGATAGAACAAATGGACAAGAAAAGATAATGCATCTTTTGAAACACAAACCTGCAAAGATGTTATGCTCAATTACTCTGACAAAAGATTTGGAAACCAACAATATCCCCTGTGGAATACCACAGCTGAACTAGAATGCTAAATCAAAAGCTCCAAGTTAAGCAAGAATAATATAGCATGAGCCACATTAAATGCATATCATCCTTAAAGCTAGAACACACTCAGATATTTATTAAAAAACTATCCCTACTTTCACGAAGGGGAAAAATAAAAAAGCTCAAACTACACATGAACAGAATAAAACTACCACCCTGCATATCACATGGAGGAGCAGTGGGAGTGGGCAGGTTGCATCCTGGCTTCTGGTCCTCTGGTGACCAACCAGAGAGTTATGATGTTGTTTCATGGCCCTAAACAAAGGTTCAGAGAGCAATCTTTCAGGCTTATGTTAATAGACAACTGAAAAAAAACTCTGATGGAGCCTGAGGCAGGGAGGAATCTGGGATTGGGAAGATTTGGAGAAGTCTAAGTATGGCCGACACACCAGCAGCCAACAGAAGTTCCTGTAATTCAAATGAGGACTTCTAGCAAGCTACTGGATAAAGGTGCTGAAGAACCTCCAGGGCTGCCATGTTGTAATGAAACTTTCCAGCCTGATGGAGGAAAACAGGCTTGTTTTATTTTCAAGGAATGCCCCCACCGAGCTGCAGAGGGAGCTGGGTTTGCAAACACACTAAAGCTTATATCTCCTGGAAAAAAACAGGGATGCATCCAGCCACCTACTGGGGGACCAGGGCACAGGAACTACTGGGGAGAGACAGCGTCCAGACAGTTGTGTTCATCATTGCATCACTGTAGACGTCTGGGAGGCCGTTGCACTTGGGACACATCCTTCCCAATACCGACGCTGAGTAACCAGGAATGGAATGCAATCTGTTTCTGTGGGACAGGAATGATGTTGCCAAAAAAGCACTAAGAATACAAGTCCAATTTAGGACAGTCAGTTCTTATTATCTTTGTTGTGATGTCAAGCCCATAATTTTGGCTGTATGGAAAAAAGGGATCATCTTTCTGTATTAGAAGCGTAGCACACAGAGCTGTCACACATACAGGTAAGAAACGCCAGGGTCTGGAAGGGTCTCCTTACATAGTAAGTAGATATCAGACAGCTTGAGCTCCTGCCCTAGGGCAGGACCAGGAGAGCTATATACACGGAAAAATTAGGTTAACTGTATTATCATTTTAATTTACCTGTTCTGGGTCCTTCTCTGACAGTCATCAGGGGTTCATTATTCATCTGAGAAAGAATGAATTTGTTGATTGATGTTAAAAGCTGATGAGGAAGTTGAAAGGACAACAAACAAGGAAAAATACAGAGCACACCACTGTGGTTTTAAAGTTAATGTTAATTGGTACTGCTGTATATGAAATAATAATGGTGCTAACTAAACAATTACAATTACTACTTGATGATAATGTACATCTTTATGTAAACCTCTTATTGACACTAACAGAATCTACTGCAAATAAGGGGGAATACTGTCCTACATTGAGATATCTGCCATATGCAAAGTGTTTATGCAATCCAGTCCTCTCACAGAATGAATTTGATCTCTCCAATTTGAATCATGCATTTCTGGTCATCCATGCTCCCTGTGTGCTTTTATTGCTTGAAGATGCAGTTTGTTCTATTTTTCAGCATTTTGCCTAGTGAATGAGGTAAGAGATTAGGTCCTTACCTAATCCTAGCAGCCTACCAACCGTCACTGTTGTCAAACTAGGGCTGTGTTCAGTGTGGGATGCAAGCAGGCACTCATCCTTCCATTTATGAACACCAAAATTCACAATGACAGGTAGCTGTTAGAGAACTTACACTTCCAGATTATTAAGTAAAACAGAAAGAAAAGCTAAGAAATTAGAAACAGTTACTAAGATACTCCAGTGAATAGTATTGATTGACAAATCCATTCCTAAAATTCAGAAGTAAAATTAACTGCACTTATTGCATCAATCAGTGACATTGCAGTCAGAAAGAACAGAATGAAAGATGAACAAATAATATGAAAGATCAAGGCAGAATGTAATTATAATATAAAAATATTTGCAAGTTATGTTTCGTAGAAGAGAAACAGATCCTTGCAAATTCAAAAACTTTGTGTCACCCAGAGGGAGTGGATAATTGCTTACCTCAAAACTTTTTCAAAAAGTCCTTATACAAGTATACAGCTATAAATCAAAATCCAATGAAGAGAGGTTCTGGCAAATGACTCAAAGCAACAAAATCTTATTTTTCTGAAGATATTTGTTTACATAGATTAACAATGTGAAAGATCAACACATTCACTGTAGGAATATCAATTTTCTAGATTTTAAGCCATTATTGCTACAACCTTTAACATGGTGTGAGGTAAGCCTATGTCAGCATCTATAAAACAGAGTCTGTCTAGCTGTTTGGCCAAATGTAATAAACCACACCCTCTTTGTGTGTTAACATGTATTCCTTTATATCCCCCTTCCTTTAATCCTGCATTTTCTTTCCGTTTATCTCCTTTTCTACGCATGTTCTACCTGCAGATCTGGAGGAATTTCCAGGAAACTTTCCCAAGAGATTCCCCTGTGGAAAACAAAATTATTTCTCTGGAAATACATTGAGGACTATAAAGACTTGTCTGGAGGGAAATTAGTGGTAGCACTGCCTGGGATTACATTGGAGACTTAACAGACAACTGACAGCTTTGCTTCTTTTGCTCATGCAAACTAAGGTCCATTAGTCCAAGGGAAAGCACCGCACCGCAGGACAGGATTGCAATACCCAAACACACACAGTAACGCATGCACACAGAAACACATTTTCTTTGCTGATTTCTGTCATTAGGACTGTCTCCCTGGATTTAATAATCAGATACATCACAGCCACAATCCTAAATAGCCATCTCATTTACTGCCTATGTTTCAATTAACTTCATTTTTTCCAGACCGATCCACAAACGTTGCTAGTTTTTCCCTTAAGCTTTGCTTTTTTCCATCCTTCAAAATCTCCTATTTGTTGTCCCTTCTTCCATGAGGTCAATTATCATAAATTACAAAGAGGCCAGAGGTAGGTCTAACATAGAAAGGATTCATAGTATTTCCACACGTTTTTTTTAAATTCTCATTGCCCAAAAGCATGCTGTGCTCAGTACTCTTCTACAAACACAACAGGTATCCAAAACATAGAAAAAACATGCCTTATTCCATACAGTGCACCTTAAGCACTGTGGTGCTTTCCCTCTGAAAATAAGACAGGAGGAATTATTAGCTGGGCACTGAAGAAAACTGCTCATTTAGTTAACAGAAAAGGCACATTCACTTTGTTCAGCCATGCCACATGTGGATACCTGCTTCCTATACCTCTAATCACAGTGACAAGGAGCAAGACTTCTCCTGCTTGCTGTGAAGCCTTCTGCATCAATGGAGATGATGCTCATTCTGAGTCCGGCTCCACAGATTCTGCTGATCTGCATGCAGGCTTGTAAGGAGTGGAGCGAGCAGCCACACAACAGCTGGTAGAGAAAGGCCGGGCTGAGAGCCTGGGATGCACATGCAGAACCTGTGACAAAGGTAATGAGATATCAATAACCAAACCTGTGAATACAGCACAGCTGTACTTCACCAGTTCTAAGAAACAACAAAAGATTGGCATTGTCGAACATACTGGATTTGGAACCTGCTGAGCAGCTGCCCTGAACATGCCCTACATGACACGGCACTGCTGGAGTACTGTGCATGTAAGTACAGATCCCATGACTGTACGACTAGCTTTTCTACACCAGGGTGTGGCTCTGCCCTGAGATCTAAAGAAGGTAAATGGCCCAGTTAGCAAGAAAAGTTGACCATCGCAGTCCAAATAATTCAATTTACAACACTGCAAATCTGCTACCGTATAATTTGTTATCATCATTACTGTACCTATCCCAACCCACCAATGACCTCGGGAAATTTTCAAGAATATTATTTCTATTTTCCGTCCTTTCATCCCTAATGTATACAGACAGACCTAGCTATATCTGCAGCAAGAGAAGCCATTACATCTCAAGAGCAAAAATGACCACTCCCATTATCTGAATGCCAAATTTCATATATTCAGCTCCCTAGTCTCCCACACTGTATGCTTTCAGCTAAGCTCCTAAACGAGAAAGGCTCAGATCTCTACAAAGAAGCAACATTTATAAGCAACATTTTTGTCAACTACATCACGAAACCATAGCAAGAAAAGCATAACTGACGTGCCAAAATAAAAAAATAAAAAATAAAAAAGCAATTATGTTTAAAATTTCTCACAAAGCATATCGCATTTATTATCATGAATAAATTAACAGATTTACCATCCATCAAATACTAGGCTTTATTTTTCTGTATAAAATAAATACAGCCAGAGTATATGATCATGACTTCACCCTCATTTTAAAAAATCATTTAATTTAAACAAAGATGCCTATTCACCTGATAAAAGTGAAAAGAGAAAGAACAATCAAATTAGTGTAAACCACACGCTGTACACAAAGATAACATAGGTAGACTTTCTTGTGAAACTGCTGGCTTTTATCACTGTTTAATGATTTGTTGCACTATTTATAGGATAAACAATAAATCTAACATGATTCATCATATTAGCCAATAAATCATGGGACAAATCATTAGGCAGAGTGATAAAATCAAGTGTTTTAGAAATAAGTTAATCTACGATGCCAATGTCTAATCTAAACAGTTGCTTAAAAACCCTATTTACTAATCATTTTTACATAAAGAAAAACTGATGATTATGTAGATTAAATGTGTACTTATTCCTATAAGCAGTAGACAATCACATGTTCTGTGCTGGTCTGTTTAGAAAGGGAAAAAAAAGATTTAAAAAATCCACTGTGGAAAAAAAGTAATGTCATTTTGATTATCTTTGTATATTTACAAAAGGCTTTCTTCACCTTGTTTGAGTCTGCCTTAGATTTTGGTGAAGAAACAGTTAAGTAAAAGCATGCTGCAAGGTTACTGAACAGATAGTATCTTTTAGCTATGCATTCCATAATATCCTAATTAACAATTTCATTAAGACATGATGGCTGGTTCTAATGCTTCTTCACTCTTTAGTCTGAATGTAACTCTGTACTCTTTCTCGTTTGTGACAACTGTGTTTATAGCTTCTCTACCCATAGAGCTTCATGGCACTTTGAATTATGCTCAAGAGTATATGGGCATCACGTCACATTTGTGTGCCTGATATCATACATGACTAGCTGCGCTCCAGCCAGGGTCCTTAATGTACATTCTACAGATGGACTACCCTCTGAATGCTTAGCCAGATATTAAGTTAAATCTTTTTGGAGTCAAGCTTGTTTCGCATCAGTTATACAAACATATTGGTTCCTTTAAAAGGACAAATGCACTGAGAGCAAGACAGGGAATCTAGGTCGGAAATCTAGGAAAATCGTTTTAAATTTTAGTTTAGCCTTTACATTTGAAAATCTCTTCTTTGGGAATTACTGTTATCTGTGAGGGGGTTGTTTTCACTTGCTTTATAACAGAGAGAAGTAGCTGAGCGCTATTTATCAAGAAATATGTAAGCTGTGTGGTTGGCTTAACCATGAAAGAAACCTAAACAGCAAGGCGAGTCTCTCTCCCTTTCGGTTTTGTATTAAAATGCAACAAACCTGACAAGATAGTGACAAACCAACATGATATTTTCTAGTACAGGATTTTTCTGAAAAAGGAAAAAAAAACATTAACATCTGTATGCTACTGTCCATCTATCTATCTATTTATCACATTGGGACTGTGTCATACACGCTGCACCTTCTCGATAAGGCTAATCTTGAGAGCACGGCATCTTCCTCTAACAGCAGGAACACGTGTGAGTAACAAAAGCATCTGTAATTAGGACTGTGACCAACTGTTTGCGTGTCAAGCAGAGTCAGGTGAACAAGCTCCTCCAGCTTACCGAGCACACTGGGGAAGGGAGAGGGAAGCCTGGCACTGGGAGGGGGCTGTGGCAGGAGGCTGAGGAGAGCAGAGGGGATAGAGTTGGGTTTGTTGTTTTCAAGGCGTTTTTTTCCATCTCTCTCCATACAGCACATTTTGTCTCTGAGACAGACTGCAGGGAGGGGACAGCAATTTGATGCTTTATGCAGCCTAGGTGGGGATGATAATTTGTTCATAGCTTTATTTGTTTTTTAATGTGCAGAAGTCCCACACATATAAAATGTAATAACCAGGCACACACCAGAATCACGTGCTTGCAGTCCCGTTATTCTTTTAGAACCTGCTTATCTTTTGCTTCACTTTCTCCTGATGACACTTAAGGTCAGACTTCTGAAGGTACTTAAAATGCCTCACTTTATTGAAATCAATGGGAGAAGTGCTTAAACATCTTGGAAGAACTAGCCCTTTAATGATTTTTAACAATGCCTCAGACGAGGGTACGTTCCAGAAAACATAATAATTACATTCCTTTATTAACCATGGTTTGTCGAGATAAGATAGAATCAGGTCCTCAGACTCATCTCCTCTCAATGATTTCCTAAATGAGATCGGTTTCTACTTACATCCTGAATGACCAAGGGTGACTAAACCACAGCAATGAAGTACATTTACATCCTTGAAACTGAAATAATCTTTCAGACACTCCTCCTGGTGTTGCTGATTTGTATAATTTTATTGAGTCTCAAAATGTTTGGTATTTTTCTTCAACACTCAGGAGTAATCATTTTAACTAAAGGAGAATATCTCCTTTTCCTCTTTAGGTAAAAAGGAAGCTCTTTTTTCCTTTGGGAACATATCTCACATGATAATTATGGAACAGCAGACAAAACAGGATCCTTTCTTTGCATTTCTGCCCTCACGCTTCTAGTCTTGTGGATTTGCACAGATTTCTTCAGTGCTTATTTCCACCTTTTGCTGAACTAGAGTCACATTGGGTACAACTGATGCTAATTTCTCCTTTTGGGGGGATATATCCCCATCATCTTTTGCCTCCTATAAGCTTAACATTCACATTCTCCTCACTTTTTTCTCTTCTCCAAACATTTCCCTCTCCAGTTTCCTTCCCATCTTCCGCTCTTCTCTTTTGACCTTTCATTTCTCTCCAGCTCTGCACACACAGTTCTCTCTCCTCCATTCTCTTTCACTTCTGCTTTTCATTTTTGCTACTGCGAACTAGTTGATCAACAACAGGCACAGCCGACCACCCCTCTGGCAGTGAGCATCAGACATCAGTACCCCACAGCTCCATGTGCAGCACTACCAGCTGTCAGAACAGCAGAGGGTTTGAGCGTAGACGCATTCACTGCAAGAGACCCTCTAAAGTTTTCACACTACTTGCCTGAAACCTCCAGTTCAACAGGATTTGGGTTGTTGCTGTTGTTTTATTCTTCTTTGTTCTTTCTTTCTTTCTTAATTTTCTTTCCTCTTTGAAAATCTTCAGCTGAATGTCTGGAAATCTCACCCAGCACCTGAGGTATGTGAAATGCACAGATTATTTTTTAATATTTTGTATTTAATGCAGAAAATTGTGTTCATGTCCCATTCCTGCAGAACCGCAGGACTTCTGGTCACACTACCTCCCAACGCCTGCTAAACAACTTTTAATACCACTCTGTGTAAGAGCAGCTCAAAGCACAGCCCTTCTGTGGATTAAGGGAGAACAATCTACACAAAGCACACAGAACAGTTCTGTACTGAAAGAAACCCAGTAATTATCTCAATAAAGATTGTCCTGAAAGATGCTACTTAAAAACTAAATTTTTGAGGTATTATGATGAGCAAAATGACCCCAAAGCTCTCTCGCAGATAAAATTCTTATGTTCCAAGTCCTTACCAACATCCAGAACACTGGTTAAAGTCAATGGGCACTCTGATGCACAGAACCAAGGCTACCTCATACACAGCACCAAGATGTTTGTCCGGCCACAATTCCACCCAGATGTTTTCAGAGCAGTAACCAGGCAATGCTGGGAACTGTAAGGCTGAAATACTGAGCAGCACTAAAGCAGTATTCCCAACAGCATTTCTATAGCCAGATTTCAGGGTCAGGGATTAAAAGGGTTCTTATCAAAGACATCCAAAATTATTTCTAATGTAGTCCTACTAAGACATTTTACAGGGAATTACTTTTTTAAATATATTTTAAACAGAAACGCATCAACATATTTTCTGTGGGCTTGGAAGCTTATGTTAAGTTTCCAAATAAGTCAATTCTATAAAGATAACATCTTTTCTTTTTTTTTTTAATTAAAAAAGTGTTGCAAGTTAGTGCTGTACATAACAAATACGTCTTAATTAAAAATTAAATTGAAATCTGTTTTGGCTGATCACTGCTGAACTGGAAATATTTTAAAGCAGGATTTTCAAGAGCTCTCAAATATTCAGGTATTTAGTACATATAATTAGGTTAAAAAACAACAGACAGTTCTGTTCACCTCAGTAAAATCAGAATTTACTGGAGTGCTTGATGTCCATCTCTTCCTACTGTGACACTGACGACTGTATTTCCACACACGCTTAGCACCCAAAGTGCTGAAATCCTCTGGGAACCTGGATGTGTTTTGACAGACAGTATCTAAGCACAGGTAGAAATTCTGCCATGTTAGAATGGAGTTCCAGCTGTGGATGATGGACTATGCTGAAAATCTGTCCTGTAACCACTGAGATTATATTGCCACCTTTTTTTTCCTTTACACAGTTATTCTATGAGGGATGCTGTATTGCACATACTACGTGTACTCATATAAAAACTAGATGGTTTTTGTTCCACACAGACTTCAATTTTCTGATTACCTCGTTATATATATCTGATAACTATTCTACGTGCAAGGACATTCAGATCACTTAGGCCACGCAGAAAAGCCAGCTGCAGATGAAGACTGAATGAAAATCATCCAGAGAGATCAGCGCACAGTCAGGTCTGCTGACCCATTAGCCTGTTCATTACTGACAGAGGTAAATAGCTGTAAGAGCATTAACAATGAGACCTGAGGCAGTCATAAAGTCCTACCTAAGGTGATGTGAGATATCGCCCTATACTTTTAACACATTATAAAGAATCAATAAAAGCCAAAGTCAGCAAAGTGAATACATGTCATATTTAAATCTAATTAAAGGTTATTTTTGTACAGATCTCTAGTACCCTTCAGTAGGGATAATTTCATCTTCCAGTCATGATCTCTCTGCACGCATTCAACACGGCACACTACTGAAAGCACTCTGCTGACTAAGAGATAACGACTCTTTTTATTGTGTTTTGATTCATATTTTATAATAAAGGAAGTTTTAAAGTTCTCTTTAGAAACGTTATCTCTATGCTTTGTTAAGAAGAAAAAGCATATAGGGTCTTCCAGAAAAAGTCTCTTCATAACCTAACATGTATATTTTCTGTTCAAAACATGCTACTGCAATAAAGCAGTTTATGTAAATATATATATTAAAAAAAAAAGCTGTCAAAACCTGCATGAGTTGTTTCAGCAGTTAGAATGAGAACCAGCAACAATGAAGATGTTCTATGTTCCTATTTGGCCACGTGCCACAATTCAGGAGAGGAGTCCATTGAGGACATGCAGTACATTACCCTGTTGAGCAAGCTATTTTTTTTTAATTTTTTCTGTAAAGTAAAACATTTTTGACAGGCAACTCATCTATAGCCATTTCACACAGCTTTTCTTTCATTTGCATTCTCATTAGAAAAAGTGATTTTATAAAATGGAATGTGGAAGTGCTCACAACACACTGAACACGCTGAATCCCACATCCGAGGTGATAATCCAAACCGAGCTGACAGCAGATAGAATGCAAGATCTGTGATTGGCAATTTAAACAACACTAAGTGAAATATGAGCAGCAACATCACATCACAAATCATTGAAACAAAGGGACTCAACCTTTTTCAGGTTAGCTTAATGGGGGCTGGACAAGACGAGAATGGACACTTTACAGGAAACGAAATATAAAGGGAACATTCACAAACATTTTAACCATTTTGGAAATTTTATAGGAGCAATATAATGCATTGACTATGATTTTACTGAAAAAAAGAATACGTTTTGGCTCATCTCAATACTGTTAGAAATTCTCCAGGTTTATAAGCGCATGATGCCAAGTTTTAAACGTAATGTCATGGAGTCCATTTTCCAGCCAGTTCCACAGAGCCTCAAATGCAGCAGTTCTTAACAAATAATGGGGTTTTTATGCACGTTGGTCTTTTAATTTATTTTCTGCACTTCAGTTTGTAGAGCATTCCTCACTCAGAAGAAAGCAGAACACCACAGTGCAAGCATTGCCTTCTGCATGCTACGTACGATGCGCTTTGGTGGCATTTCTAAAGGAAGCAAGAGGGTGTGCAGTTTCTGGGAGCTGCTGCTGTCAGCTTTTTTTTTTTTTTTTTATATTTTGAAATTAGATATGAAGGAAAATAGAATACATCAGACAATATGGAGGTTGGACCAACTTAGCTTAGATCAGAATCGGGTTTTTTGCATCTAAGAAAAGTTCCTGCCTGACATCAGTGATAAGGAAAATGAATGTATTCCAGAAGTTTTTGGAGGAACCACAGGAATTAGAGGCAGCACCAAATAATTATAAAAAATGTGCATTGTTCCTTCAGTTTGCTTTTTGAAAAATCACATTCTAACGCAATGTCTTCTCCACGCCTTGTACTTGTCTACACAAAAGGCAAACCCTAATTAATGAAAATGTGCAGGTGCAGTAAACAAGCTCAGTTCTTCTAGATGAGTTTACTTCCTTTACTGGGACAGTTTTGGAACTCATTATAAATCAATAGAGTCTCTGGCTAGAATTGCAGACACTCCTGTATAAATACTGATAAAATATAAATAGATACTTTTTCTAAAATATGAGCAAGAAAAATAATAAGCAACGTCCATAATGTTTACAACCGGTGCCCAAGCTTTATAAACCAAGGCCCTAAATCCTTCTTAAATGCCTGGCTGTTTTAAGATTCCAGGAACATCCTGCATTTCATAAACACAAGAATGACATTTTAATTTTTTTATAAT
>CM060571.1:10477500-10537500 GCA_030625065.1 Alectoris magna | reverse complement strand
AGATTAAAATACACTTTCACTACTCATTGCAATGAAATTTAAAAGTCTAACATTCCAGAATTTATCACACATTACCACATGTCCTCATAGTCTATGGTTTGAGACAAAGGGCAAGGAAGAAGCATTCTTCCTTCTAGAGCATTTTATTCTCAGCAAATTCTATTGAAGAAAAGCAAAACAAAACTGCTTTCAACCTTGGCAAAACATATCATATTTTGATGTGTTCTCTCAAGAACATGACTCTTCAAGGGACCAACTGTCTTCAATCATATGGACATCAGAAAAAAATGGCACATGGGCATTCTGAGAAATCAGTCACTCAGCTAGCTTCAACCTAATAACAACATATTTCATATTTCTAAACAAGAAAATTAGAAAGGTCTAAAAGAAATTGTCAGTGTCCACTTGAAACCATCTTTGTTTCCGAACCCCAAAGTCTTAGCTCTGCTTTCTCAAAAAAGATTCTCAAAGGTACCTTACTTTTAAATTTGGTCTTAAATTCTTATCAATTAATACATATATTTTTAAAATAACAGCTGTCTTGGACTATCCCACAAGCCAGATCAAGTTTATACAAAAGATTTAAACAAAAACCTTCATGTGTTGAAAGCTCTAACCTCAAACAGATGGGATGCCATTACTAAAAGGCAGGTCCTTAAAATCTATCATCATTATAAAAAGCTTGGAAACTGTTAAACCTGGGACGCTGTGTGCCCAGCTGGATTAATTAATACCCACTACTCATTGACCTTTCACTGACAATGTGGACAATCATTCCCCCAAAGACAGATGATTCTCTCTCTCTTGCCTTACATTGATGGTACACACAAAGCCTTTTGATGCAAAGGAAGGGGTAGAAAAAAAAACAACCTAAGCGTAGAACTGCAGTTGAAGCGGTGCTTTTTACTTAAAGCAAAGTTTGTAGTGCACTCCAATGATTATGAGCAACTCATTGCAAGAACCAGCTCATCAGCCACATCTAGCTGCTCAATAATACACCAGATTCTCCACAGACTTGCACAGAGCTCTGCTGGCTTCATCTAAATTCACTGATACTCTTCTTTAGTGCAATTCACGACCAGTTTTTCACGAAATATGGAACTGCTCACATCTACTTTGCATGTTATGTTGAACGGAAGAAATGTTGAATGGATTACTGTATTTGTTAAGAGATGAAATAATGTGTGTTTAATTTTTTTTACTGCAGGAAGCCTTTCATAGTGCTGCAATGATAATGCTGGTAGTGTAGTCAGTAGCTAGAAGTATACCCTGTTGTCTGTAGCATTGGGAAAAAAAATGTGAAAAAGAAACCTATGCAAGTCAAACTGAAGGGTACATACAAATTGGAATTACACCAGGACACCAGGGCTAATTTCCACTATCCTATAAAAAGTACATGATAACTTCAGTGATGACAAATGGTCAAAATCCCAGTGTTATGTCTTATCCAGCTGAAAGCTGACAGCTCCAGCGATGCTGTCCATTAACACCATGCTGGTGAACTTGTATTGACTCCGAAGGCAAGTACTGCCCACCAGAAAAAGGAAAAGCTGTGTTTTCTTTTTGTTGCTTTTCCTAAGAAGTGATTTATTTCCTACGACCCTGAACTTAAAATCAAAGTGAAATCAAAGGCTAAACAGATTTGCTATGAACAAAGGCAGTGATCCAACAAAGAACTTGAGCACATGCTTAATTTTAAGTATGGTGATAGCTACACAGAACTAAAAAAAGAAGAGTGGTTGTGCTGGGTCAAATTCCTTGAGAAGAAAGCATGTAAATGCTACTTCCTTTAATAATATTTGCCCACTCATTTATGGCTCAAAGATTTTCTTATCCAGAAATGGCATGTTGTTATTTAGTAGTTTTGGATGGATTCTCCTTCCATGAACTCATTTGGTTTCTTTTGAATCTATGTCAAATTTTGGCATCCTTAACAGCTTCTGAAATGGAGTTCCACAATTTACTTAGTATCTCAGTGTGAAAAAAACCATTGTTTCATTTGTTATGAACTGTCCAATTAGTTTCACTGGATACTCATTTCTTACACATAAGGAGCATCTAGCCATTTTCCACTTACCTTTTTCATGGCATTCCCAGTCCTGTAGATCCTTATGATACTATGCTCAGTTGATTCTGAAGACAACATTTCTTCTATCTTTCTACCTTTGTTACACTTCCTTTATCTCCTCTGAAACAGTAGCATCAGAGTCACTCACCACACTGAAGATGAAGAGTAAACAAAGGCTACACACACAAATATTTTCTAACTCAGTTTCCTGAATTTTCTGACTACTGTTGGCCACTAGCTGACAAATTCAATTTAAGTCAATGGAATTGGAATCTGCTCTGTTTCAAGCATTTAACAAATAAATATATAAATTAATAATAATAATAAAAAAAACCACGTGGCTTTCCATAACCCAAACTATGAAATCATAAAAAGCAAAATCCTTTAAGTCCTCTAAGAATTCATAGTAAATAATTTATTCAGTGAATTACTTGCTTCTGCTCTTTTTTTCCAGATTCATTTGTAGACCATTTGTAGTCAACTGCAACACAAAGATCAGTTAATGGGTAGGTCTTTCAAAGACTCCTGAAGATATCACTGTAGTATTCTGCATCTAGATACCACTGTGAAGCTATGCAGAAGAATAAAGGTAAACAATTTATATTTCAGATCCATTATATCTTTACATATTTTAGGCATAAAATACAAAACAAAAAGATTGACAGTCTTCAACAGATGGCAGACTCCTAAATTTTG
The DNA here is from genome assembly GCA_030625065.1 of Alectoris magna. Lineage (NCBI taxonomy): Eukaryota > Metazoa > Chordata > Aves > Galliformes > Phasianidae > Alectoris > Alectoris magna. The sequence goes on along the minus strand of CM060571.1, from coordinate 10,534,736 downwards.
CCCAGATAAGGCTTCATCAGTTCAATTATAACTAGATTTGTCAAGTTTTGACTATGTATTGAGGTATGTGATTCTTACATGCAATCACAGAACCAAAACTATTCCACTGATAATGAAAAACAAACAAACAAACAAACAAAAAAACAATAACTACAAACTATTCCTGCTACAAAACCTGTGCACATCTACAGGTATTTTCTGAAAAAGAAAGTCAGAAGTGGCAGGGTGGAAAATAGGCTCCCCAGGCAGGTGGTTGAGTCACCATCCCTGGATGTATTTAAAAAATATTTTGGATGTGGTGCTCAGGGACGTGATTTAGCGGAGGGTTGTTAGTTAGGGTAGCATGGTTAGGTTGTGGATGGACTCGATGACCTTTAAGGTCTTTTCAAACCAGAGCAATTCTATGATTCTATGCGCATTCCTTCACATACACACTCAACACTGTGCCATGTAGATATGCAGTTTGAGTAATAATTTGGAAATAACATATGTAAATAATATAATTTCTTGAGCTGCCAGTAATGCCACTGAAAACTTCTCCATCTATTGATTATGTAGAAATACAGGTAGTAAATATTATTTTGTCTACTTCATGCTATGTAACAAGAGGAGCGATTTCAGAAGTCCTCAAAGTGAGTCTAATCCTGTTCTCTATACAGTTATTTGATATCTCAGAAGAAACATACTGAGGCAGCAATATAGCAGTTTTGAAAAATCTGTGAAGAAACAAGTGCAGAGAAAGTGCTTTGGGTTAGGGGCATACCATGGGAGAGCTAAAAGGTGAGATGCTTTCTGAAACTAAGTCACAGAAGGCAGGATAGCATTTATAGTTAACATTAATAATAGAATTTATTATTTCCATGTGAGTTTTGGCCTGTACTGTATCAAGAAAGCAAATGATAGGATTTTTCAATTCTGCTTTATTGCTCTTCTGAATGCATTCTTCATATTCAATTGCACCATCTGGTTGGCAATTTGCCTGCATGTCCTTCCTGCTTTCTTGGAAACTAAGTGTGGATGTGCTCAGGAAAGAAATGGGAGACTATTGCCACTCAAAGAGTTGCGTGAATCATAGAAAATCCTAAGTTGGAAGGGACCCATAAGGATAATTGAGTCCAACTCCTGGCTCCACACAGGACAACCCAAAAATTAGACCATAATACTAAGAGCATTTTCCAGACACTTTTTGAACTCCAGCAAACTCAGAACTGTAACCCCTTCCCTGGAGAGTCTTTTTCAGTGCCCAGACACATTTTCAGTGAAGAACCTTTTTGTTTTATCCAGCCTGAACCGCCCCTGTCACAGTTCCATGCCATTCTCTTGGGTCCTATCACTGATCACCACAGAGAGGAGGTCAGCATTGCCCCTCTGTACTTCCTTGTGAGGAAGCCATAAGTCACAATGAGGTCTCCCTTCAGTGTTCTCTTCTCTGGGCTAAAGAAACCAAGGGATTTCAGACACACTTCAGACATCTTCCCCTCTAGACTCTTCACTATCTTTGATTAACTTTCTGAAGGTTTACTTTTGGATATGTATAGAAGTACTCATTCTTCATAGAGTTAGTGACACCAATGGCACTGATCTCAATCCTCTCTCATTTTAGGAGAATGAATTAAGCATCAAGCTACTGGATAAAAAAAAAAGAACTATGTTCACCAAAGGAAACCCAAGACCATGGCCAAGTAGAAACCTTCATAGACTAGTCTATGTCTCCATAAACAGCTCTTATATACCCTGTTCTTACCTACAAACATCGCCTCCATCCATCATGTAAGGCACCTAAGCTGTGAGTTACACAACAGAGTGCAGCACTGCAGCATTCAAACTCAGGTGGGATGCCCCTTTCCTCCCTAGAAATCTGTGCCTTTTGCTGTCTGGCAGTTCCAGATATATCACAGTGCTGAAATCACACACTAGTATGGCAGCTTGCATAGGATGCTCTGGCTCTGGGAGTCCCAACTGTTCATTTTGTACACATTGGCTAATGCATCGTCCTCCACCCTGCTTGCCTCCTTTTCTTTGCATCTTCTCTTCAACTACCACAGTGAAATTATGACCCACAAATCATAAGCAGAACTGATTTGTTTGGTTTAGATAACAGGAAAAACATTGTGCTCTGTGAGCAGTGCAACTTACAAAAGAGACTTCATGATGGGAAGTTGAATCTGTGAGACTCAAACATCAGCAAAGCTGTTTCTTTGCCCTTTCCACAGAAGTGTCTCCTTGTCATGTAACTTTGCACACAACACACTTCTAACATCTACTGCACATCTCCTGATTTCCCTTCTCTCCCATAGAATCAAGCTCTTCCATTCTCTAGCTGCAGGCTGGTGCGGAGGCAGTCTCTCCTCATTTCTGAGCTATGTATGAATTAACTGGGTGCCATAATATCAGCTAAGTATTTTTTGAAATGGCTCTTTGCTACCATGACATAAAGAATCATAAAAAATGTCAGTGTTTGTTTATTGTCTTTTCTTTAAACAGGAAATGCCCCTGCTTTTTCCATTAAGACCTTACTTTTGGTTGGGCCAACGCTGTGCAACTGGCAACAACTCTTACATCGAACACTGTGCTGTGCAGTTGTGCCTGTAAAAGCTTCTGCAACACTGAAGGAATGCCAGTCTTTTCAATAAGATGCAACACATACGTTTATATACAGAGATTATTTAAAAAAAAAAAAAAAAAAAAAAAAAAAGTAGAGGACCCTTAAAAACATCCCAAGTACAAAACAACAGCTTTCAGCATTAAAAAGACAAGTATTTACCACAGCTAATATACCCATAGTGTCTTAAATACAACCATTATTCTGCATTCCAACTATTGAGACATACTGCAGTATCCACTATGCCAGAGCACTGTAACTGTTAGTAAATGATGACTTTTTAATGGGAAACCCCGTACATGTTAAAAATATGATACTCTCCCTAATCCTATGTAGCTGGAGATATCTTATGCAGATCATGAAGATTTAGAAACCTCTGAAAAACAGATGTGCCAAGCAACCCACTAAAAGCAAGCATATATTGAATTTATTTATTAATTTATACGGTGCCCATCTCAAAGCAGAGTCTGTACAGAATAAACAAAAATTAAACCAAACTGGGCTCAGAGCCAAGAGGAATCAGCTACACCAATAAAAGGGGGGGAGTGAACAAGAAAACTATTCCAAGAAGACGGATGTGTGTTTCCAGATATTATACTTGGTGGACGCACCACAATATCAATCCTGGAATTAACAGAGTTACAATTTACAGTAAGGATGCTAATATTTGAGAGTGGGAGAGAGTAATTATAACAGAGTAAATTTGCAACTATGGAAAGCCACAAAATAGAGACAATTACAGTGGAGGAAATACAAAGTGCGTGAGTTTGGAACAAAGATGGAGAATGTATACCATCATGCAACAGCTACAAGATTTCAGCTCTAACTATCGATCATATCCCATTTTATTCTTTGCTCATAACACGTAAACAAGAGGAAAATATTGCACATATCATGTGAAGGCTTTCTGGTGGGTATTCCCTCAAATATACATAACTCTTGTTCTGTCACTGCCCTCTTTCCCATATTTTATTTATAACACATCAGGGTTTTTAGTCCTTTTTAAAATTTTGATGACTTAGATGAATAATGATGAGGTAGCTGCCTAAATACAGAGCTACTATGAAGAAATGCCTCTGAGATCTAGACAGAGGACAACAGAGAAGCACGCTTCCTTTTTAAAAGGCACAAAGATAAAGCCACGCAATTAAAATGGCTTTTGGCTGCAGCACCTCTCCTGATTTTGACTCTTTTTTCATTATGCTTTTTTATCTATGCCACTCATAGGGTGAGGTTTACACTTTTCCTTTTTTTTCTTTTTTTTTTTATTCTCCCTCCCAGGGTAGCCCAATATCAGCTCTGTTTTTGACACATGGAATTTTACATTTATTCAGTGAAGACATTTCCAGCAACTCCCTACCCTCCCAGCCATCTACACAGTTTCTCAGAGTTTCTGCCATGCAATCCCTCCTTATAAAGCTAATGACAACTTCAGCAGCAGGTTCAGATTCTTCACCATGGAATAAGATTTTAAAACCAGATTCAACACTCAAATTCCAATTATAGAAAATTATACCTTTTCTTTGATATTTTGTAGTTTTGATCTATTTTAAATAGATGAAGTTCTACTAAATCGCCTTACAGTGATGCTAGCAGAAGCATCAATGCTACTGATGCTGAGCCCAAGAAGAAACATAAGCAGAGTTGGAGCATGAAAAAGGTATTTGCCATAAATAGTTGGAGAGGATGAATAGCAATCAATAACATGTGACCTAACAGAATTAATTTTACATTGCTTATAATATAAATACAGTAAGAAATATCAGTCTGGAAAAAAATACTGAAATTGTAATTTCTAAAATACCATTTTCAAAGTCTTTCCACTTCATTTAGCATTTTGAAAATTGCTAGCTAAATTCTGTAACAATATGACGAATCTAATTAATCTCTTACAAACATAATATAAAGGAGCACACTATTCCAGATTTCTTCTTAATTAATATTGTAAAAAATCTTTCAAATTAGTAGGTAGGACAGTAAATCAAATTCCTTGACACAACTGCATGAAGCCTTCACAAGTAACATTATTTCTCATTCCATATATTTATTCCTATATCTAAATATTTATTTCAAATACTGAGTTGATTTCATTAATAATGTTATATTTCAGAGGAGCCAACTTCCCCTCCTGCCTCACCAGGTAAGTACCTGCACACCCACGAGTGCGGAGAAAGTCATACACACTAAAACCATTCATTTTCGCAGAAAGTTTAGCTCAACACAACTTCAGCTTCTATGATTAGAAAACATTTTCCCTTTGATATTAATACGAATCTCTTATTGATTTAGATCACATTTGAATCCTGAATCGGCTTTATCAGAAATGAAGCTGCTTATACTTCTAATTATAACACACAGTTTTCATCTGCCCTTTAAACAGCTATAGCAGATTGGGATACAATTTTCTCTCCTGGGTGTTTGCTTCCAGAAAATCACTATTTTCTGAAAGTTTCAGCCACAGAAAAAGTTCCCTAACAATCATTGTATTCAAAGCACCACACAAGGATTGTACAGTAAACACAGACTGAGATTACTCCTTAACCAAGGAAGAAAAAAGTAGTGGCTAACTGCTCACTTAACAATATTTAATTTGATGTGCCAAATCGGGCTTGTTCCTCCAGAAACACACAGTGTTAGCGTTCTGATCATGTAGTCAGCATCCTATCACTGTACGCATAGACAAGGGACATGAATTAAGGTTAGGAACTTAATTCTAATGTTTCCTAACTTTGAAGTTACTACCTTTGCAACTTCAAGACGTTAATGAAGTTCTCTCTATGCAATACTAAAGCACATATCTGTTTAACTGATTTCAGTGCCAGTGAACAAGTGATAAATCAGAAGCACACAGTCATGGAAAGCCATTCACATGCCAGCTGTGATGACTGCTGTGGCATTTGCCATAGTTTACATGTGGGAATTACTATTTATTAACATTAATTTCACAATGTGCAACCATTTTTTCAGGCAGTTTCCAGGGTCAGCTCTTGTACCAAGTAACTTAAACCTGTTTTCATATGGAGTCTGCTCAAAATCTCATTACTGAAAATGGGAACAGTTCAACTGATGTGGGTTAAAAATCAATGGATTTTGCAAGAATGTCCATATTTCAGAATGCATAAGCTACAACTCAGCTAGGTACTTAGGTATGTGCATACTAATTGCATACTAATAGTCCTTTGGTTATCAGTGGGAGTACTGATATTCTTCAAATGAATCAAGCACACCTATAATGCCAACTAGGAATTCACATTAATTTAGGGAAAAGAAAGAGGAGAGGAAAGGTTAGACGTGTGATAAGCAATGCATCTGAAGAGTATTAGAAAACAGTAAGGAGAAGAGTTCAAGAACATATATTCAAGATGCACATAAAGCCTATAGAAAGTTTCTTATTCTTTTTTCCCCAAAGGTTCGGGGAGAATTTTTGTGCTGCCAAAACTTGCAGTTTAACAGCACGTGGGAATCCAGCAACTAGAGAACAACTCAGCATCAGAAAGATAACGCTTGTCAGCGAAGTTCAAAGCAGTGGAATACAGAATCTTAGATTTGTCCTTTGGTTTTTTGGTGAAGAAAAACAGCTGATCATTTAACTCCATGCATAACACAGCTGGATTCATTTTGACCAGTGACATAGCAAATGTGTCAATATGATCCACTGCATTAGAGCTGGGAGTTGGGACCAAGCCTGCAAAACCTCATCCATGTGAATAATCTGACCAATAGAATGTAGATTAAAGGATACACATGCACACATATAAAAACAGCATTTAGGGTTTTAAACTAATCATCTTAGAGAGAGATAACGTTCGTATAAACATCCAAACTTCTAGGGCACTCATTAGAAGCAAAGTGCAAAACTCTTAGGGTTTGACTATTAGCATGCTGGCACGTAACTCTCGCTGTGAAGTAATCAAGCTCCCTTTCAGAATTATACGATCATCCCTGTGTATACCCTAGCTTCTTAAAATTTGCAAAATCTTTCTAGCTTTTGAGTTACTGCTTTTCCAGGGTTTATCAACTGCTCTTAGTTTCTTGGCACACCTCCAAACCCATCTGGCTAGTAGGTCTTGACATCAAAAATTCTATCTTAAAAAGCCAAATACCTTTCTTACTGTCATGACCAGTTCAAGCTTCCAGTACACCAAATTGCTCTTTCCTGCAGCACACCACACACGCACACAGAAAAAAACATGGTCTCAGCACAGCACACACACAAATGACCCTACTGCATTTTGTCTGCTGTCACACTTAACCTCACTATTTTAAAACCAATGTTTCCTATATACAATAGTAATTGGAAATGGCCTTCAACAGCCTCCCAAGAACACAATTATATTATATAATGATATCTGAGAATTAGCAAGACACCGTATCACCTTGTTTATCCGTTACTAAAGGGGTATGATGAATGAGAAAGCCTGATCCCAGCTAATGCCTTTCTGACCACCAAAATTCACTAAATGGATGATCCTAATTGCTTCCTAGTGCTCCTAAAATATCATATTCACAAAACTTTCCTCTTATAGTCCATATAGACAGTCCTAGTTAAAAATAAAATCCATCTGCGTTTACTTCAGGCCTTACTTTAATGAAATTCTATCCTTATCATAGATATGGCCACACAAACTATGGAAGTGACGTTACAGACCAGGATTTTCACTTACATAAAATGCTGTTTTAAGGGAAACCTGACATTTTGCTGAAGTAATCAACCTTGAACTTAGTGACAGGTAGGACACTAACCTGACCATTGCCAATGCTCAGATAACGTATAACTGTTTAATCTTACATAAGATTAAACAGTGAGAACACAGATAGTTCAGTGAGAACTATTTTTTACATGATTCATAGTATTAATAAACCTTATTTAACACAGAACACATATCTTTACTTTTTTGCCTTTCTACGTTAAACTGAATTTAAGGACCAAAAAACCCACATATATGTTTTTGCATCCTGAAGTGCAAATGCCCTCTGAGATCCATGTTAAGAGGTGCTGTAAGCATTAATTTATTAACTGCTTTAACTGACACAGAGAAATGAAGCACCCCGAGGTTTCCCAATTCTAATGAGATCTCCAGTGCCCAGCACTTAGCTGCCAGAACAAACTTACCATAAACTGCAGCTTGCACTTGTGACGCGCAGTCACAGAAGCACCAGTTTTCTTGAAGACGGGACATGTGAGGGATTCCACTGCACCGTCTGTTTTGCTACTTAACCTGTTTTTCCTTGCAAGGGAGAAGGCTGCTGCTCTCCTGTGCCTTGAGCACACTTGGAACTACTACTGCTGCATAATGAACACGCCTGTTGCTGCCAAGGTTCAGAAAACATTTGGGCACAGGTGTCGGTTCCTTGTCAGTCTCCAGGGCCAATAAATGGAATCTCTGCAATGTAAAATGAGACAATACATTCACAAAGTCATTATGTTTTCCCAGAACATGCAAAGCTCCAAAATAAATGCATTTCAAGCCTTGTAACACCCCCGTATTCATAAGGCTCATTACTGTTTTTAATTTTGCTTGCTGCTTATTTACTGTTTACTCTCTTGCTTTACTGCCCTGGTGAAATTGCTGTTAATTGATGCCTTAAATGGAACGAAACAAAAAAAGAAAAAGAGGAACACAATTCCAGAGATGCTTGGTCCCTAACTAATCCTACCACAGACTCACTGCTGCCAAAATGGCACCATATTAAAAGGTTAAAAGATCTTCTTCCAAGTTTCTGTATCCTCTTTAATCTCTCTTGTCAATCTTTTAAAGTGGCTTTTTGGCAGTGAAAGTAGCCATCTCTGTCCTGTGACAAAATACTTTCGACAGAAGAGATGACCTTACAAGCAAAATGATGATGTCTCTCTAATGACTGCAGCTGTCTTAGCTTTATTTTCATAGGAACAAAGTCCCTCTGAGGAATGAGAAATACTACAACTTTTCCCTGCAACTAAATTTTTTATCCTCTAAAATAGCAGGATTATCAGCAGACTCTCATACATTAGCTTTCCCAGGAGGCCTTCCCCCTGATTCCTGGCTAATTTTTGAATAGCGCATTGCCCAAGACGCAAAGCTCCACTCCCACATGTGGCACAGAAGCTCCATTTGGTTTTGTTCTTGTTAATGAATCATATTCTCTTTATATCGAAAAAGCTCCGCTGCCCTTGAAAACCCTGCTGAATATCTGGAAGCTGCTCGAGTACCCCAGCACAACCTGTAGCCATCTCCAGTGACAATGCCACCAGCTATCAGCTGCACAGACGCCAGCTTTGCTCAGCCTCAGAACATTTCAACAAACTCAGTCTGTTCCATGCATAATTTTAGGATGCTTATCCTACACATCCTTAGCTGGCTTGAAAGAACGGTTGTCTAGGCTAAGTTATCAGTAAATTCACATTCATTTTAGTTCAGTTTCTTTCTGCTGAGCAGTATTTCAATACAACAGCAGATATTGCCAAGTAGCAGTGAATATGTTAGAATACAAATCGTTGGCATTTGACTGAAATCAAAGACACTACTAAACTGACTTGTAGGTTAAGAATAGATCAATATCGTCTTCACAAACTGTGTCAGGTATTTATAAAGATAATATCTACACAGTATCACTGCTTAGCCTTACTTCTCCATGTATCACACTGCTTATGGTTTTTCTCACCCTATTCAAGGTTGTATGTACATAACGTACAACTCTACTACATTGATATAACATATCCCAAAGCCAATAAAGAGTCTTTGAATCACCTTTGTCTCAGTGTTTTCTCACATAGCAAACCAGTAAAATGCACAACACACAAAAATGAGGACATTAAGGCACAGAGGTCAATCTGACTTGCTCAAATCACTGAGGAAAACTGCTAGGAGAACACAGTTCAGTTCCCCAGCCCAGCACTGTCTGCTAATAGAAAGCACTAGCGATATGCAGGTAATAATCACCGCTGGGAAGGTAGCTTTTCAAAATGCTTTCTTTTAAGATCGTGAAATCTATGGTTGCCCAAGCTTCTGGGAAGTTGAGGAAAAAAATAATTATGGCACATATTATTTTAATTGGGTACCAGTACACAAAATATTTTATATAACATGAAAGGAAATTTAAAACAAACAAACAAACAAAAAAGAAAGAAAGAAAAAAAGAAAATATTCCACCCCTAGGGCCAGGCTCTCTCTTATAAAACAATTCAGAGGAATGCTGTTTCTTCAGGTAACATTGCCATCCACTGAAGCATCATTCCAGCCTAAGGGTCCACTTTTGGTTGTTTGAAGCCGCAAAGAGCATCCCCTACATCACCCTGAAGCTGATATAACAGAAGAAATGCCCAAGATGCCCAGAATCCAACTCATTTCATGGGGACACATCTCTAGGAGCCAGCACTAATTCAGTGTTAGCCTCAAACTTCAACTCATACATTATTCTCTCCCACAAGAAAATGACAGATTTTCAGATTCTCAATTTTACGCATTATCAATGGCCCTCAAAAGTACATAGCAGGGTCAGGCACAGAAGATGCCACAAAATCAGCAAAGCACAATCCAGCTGCAATCCCAACATACACACAGGATATCGAGCACTCCATTAAATACAACCCACAAGTAAAAAATATGCAGTAAAACAGGTACACTCAGCTGATAACAATAAAGAATGGTATACAATTATTCATTTCCCTCACCAAACAACCTGTTTAGCAAAACAACAAGACCAAGGAAATACCAGCCATTCCCCAGCCACCACTTGGTTTCTCCCACTCTAAATCCTTTTGTCTGGTGATGGTATAAATGACAACAAGATCAGAAACGACTGTTTCCTCAGGAACCATTGGGAGCAAGGTGAGTGGAGAAGATTTTAAGGATAGAATGATGCAAAAGCACACACTCTGCTGTTACAAGGAAATGTAAACTTAAATGTTATTGGCAAAAGAAAACAGTGAATATTCTCTAAGCAGCGCACAAAAATGGATTTTTATACCATCTCTATCCACAAACACTGAGGAAAAAAACTTTAGGCTGTACCCCTGGTACAGCAATTGGTGAATTACTTCTCAACATCTGAGACAGTTAGTAGAACTCACAATAATTGGGCTTTGCATATGAAATAATAATTGGCTGTTGAGGTATATTCAGCTTTGTGAGATGAAACAAGAAGTTGCAAAACTGATTTTTCAGCCTACCAGAGAAAAATGCCCTATCAGCCCCACAGCATTATCAGTTAGATGTAGCAACATGTGTGAGCAGTCATACAATCCACACATGTGGAAAAAACCTACAGGCCCAGGACGTCTTTAATACAACAAGCACCTTGGCATACTTTATGTTGACTACAAAAAAAGAGATGTATCTATTGACAGTCCCCCCATAATTTTGAGGTGCTCTAGAATTTGGGCACCCTGATATTCATCAATTATCAAATATTAATTCTTAGACGTATCAGTATCATTTTATACAACAATAATTTATATAAGCTTCAAATAAATGAAAATCAATAAGATTGAACTCATCGGAAAACTTTGTTGTTGTTCTAAGACTAAAGTAATGATTTTGAAGTTAATTCAGAATAATTTTATCTTTCAAAATTACAACCTCCAGTAATTTTCACAAGCAAGTCAACATTTCAATCATGCCTCATTTTTAAATACTAATCTTGTTTTGGTTTGTTTTCAAATGGATTTTGGTTCTGTGACTTTAAGTGAAAAGTCTTTCAGATTAGCTGATAAAAACAGCAATCTTTTACAAAATAACCCATTCCATTGGAACCCTGCAAATTAGTCAAGCATATTTCTTGAGAAATAAAATGCACAGGCCTCTTACATAAACAAGGTTTGCTGTACAAAATGTTCTTGGGGCTTAAATCTGCAACCATTAAAACTAATTATTGATCGGCTATGATTTAATCCTAATACAGGATTGCTAATAGTAGCTTTCAAAAATATTTATTTTTTTAATAGAAAGGTATAAGTATAAAAATTGTTAAAATTGAAGTCAAGATTTAAGAAATCTGTTAATGAGAGAGTATTGGCAAAAAATCATGCACTGCACTGCTAAAAACTGTGTGAGGCAGCAAACGCTACGCTTTTTAAGAACACATTTTCAGTTATTACTACAAAATTGTAATTAGATAGTAAATTACAATGTTAATATTCACTTTGAACAAATAAGTGTTTGTGGTTGTAGGACTGGGCATTATTATGGTAGCGCAGGGACCTATTCGCCAAATAAGACATAGACTTTCTTCATAAAAGTTATTCTATTCCGTAGTTTCTTCTTATGAACTTGCACAAAATGCTAGCTTTTTATGTGCACTATTTGCTGAAGTCATCTTCACCAACATCAAAATCTATATTTCCCTTTGGGGAAGTGCCAAAACAAGCATTATTCTCATCTGGTTCCACTATCCAAAAATACAAAGATATGAAAGAATCATTTCTCCGCATACAAAGAAAAAAATATGTAAATGAAATGATAAACTCTGATCAGTTGTACAGGAACTTTAGCATTACTTTTTCACGGGGAGGGGAAAAAAAAGTTCTAATAGCTTACATGAATCACTACGATATACTCTAATATACTAGTAATATATTACACACTACATGTAACTATATATATTACATATGATTCAGTAATCTCTAGAAGAATGATAGGCTTCACTACACATAGTAGTAGGCACATACAGAGATGTCCCATTCAATGTGCATAATATCTTTCAAGAGATGCGTGAGAAAGTAAATTCCGTACTCTTGGAATTTACAGAATCACAGAATCACAGAATTATCGAGGTTGGAAAAGACCTAGAAGATCATCCAGTCCAACCATTACCAATACTTTCCAGCTAAATCATACCCCTCAACGCAACATCCAAACGTTTCTTGAACACTCCCATGGTCGGTGATTCCACCACCTCCCTGGGCAGTGCATTCCAATGCCTGACTACCCTTTCTGAGTAGTAATACTTCCTAATGTCCAGCCTGAACCTCCCCTGGCGCAGCTTGAAACCATTCCCTCTAGTTCTATCACTGATTACACGAGAGAAGAGGCCGACCCCCAGCTCACCACTATTTAAGGAATAACCATCTTCCAGCATCAGAAAGCAACTATACAGGAGCCACATTCTGCACAGAAATTTGGTAGGCCTGCAACTGGACGAGGTAACTCTACTTTTGGCAAAAAGCAGACCAAACCAAGAGAGTCTGATTTTAAAATCAGTGATTGATTGACTCTGTTCATGGCTTTAGAGCATTAGGATAAGTCCCAGGAGGCATGGATGAGCAAGCAGAGAGGAGGTAAGGCTGCCAAAAGGTACGTGATAAGTACATTTATCATATAGTTTTGCAATTTATCTTCTGCATCTCCAGTTTTTCATATAGCCCCCATTTGTAATCACAAAGTGAAAAATTAGGGAGGCATGTGATAAAGTAATTTGTGAATTGTGATCTCTAAGAAGTTAATCATGTATCCACGCAATTTAAATCTAGCTTCTAATCACAACTACACTTTCTGGATGAAAACTAACAAACAAACAAACAAAGCAGGAAAAAAAAAAAAAAAAAAAGAGAGAGAGAGAAGAACATATAACAAAGTTCAAAATGAAAAAAAAAAATTAAAAGACAAAAAATGTTTTCAGCAATGTAAACGCACTTTCAGAACTTACTTTCTTTATCTGCTATTTTCTAACACAATTGAAAAGATTCCAGAATTACAAACTAAGTAGGAAATTTGTGACCAAAATGAATAACCTCTTAAACTGAATTCCCTTGAAGTAGAGCTAATATTATTGACCCATTAATCCATTTATTTAGGATTTAACACATTCCAAAACAGCTTAGCCATTTCTTATGAATGTGCTACTCAAAGTAAAGTTCTTTCTTGTTTTGAACCACAGTAATCTTGGAATTCTAAAGAACGTATTTTTATTTCCATTCATTTTGGTTCTTAACACTGTAACATCGACTCTAATTGCACTTAAGCAACTCAGTACAAACTACATCGTATAAGCCAAGTATTTAACTAGTTTGGATAAGATCCTTTATTTTCACAAATGGATCCCATTTTTATTTTTTATTTATTTTTACTATCAGATTAAATGCACACTTTTTTGTTTGTTTTTCCTTATGCTGTTCTGTGATATACTTAGAATAAATGAAAGGAATAGTTATTGTTGTAATTATTCTTTTCTGTTTAGTTTTTTGTCCTGCTATTCTCATAATTTACTACTTCTAAGATGCCATTTACTGAGTATACAAGTTCACATCCACTAAACATGCAAATGTATAGGCCCTGAAACCCTAATGTATACACAAATACATGCTTTTAGAAATATCTGTCACCTTTAATTCCTTCTGTTGTTTGAAAGTAGTAGATCTAAATAATAAAGCTACTAATTTCTTATATTTAGAAATCTTCAGCTAACCTTCCCTATCCTAAATGACTGAGCCAATTCATTGAATGAAGTTAAGTAAACTCATGTTCCAAGCTGATAGCTGAACATCAAGTTGAACCATGTCTGATACTTAATAGACTGTAAAGTATTGAAAACACTTGTTTAAATATTTGGGTCGTGTAAATTCCAGACCTAAGCGAAGAATTTCCAACATAAATAGTCATGATTGTCATTCCTGTAGGTGAAATTTACATGTGAATTGACAGAGGGAAACGTTTTTAGAGCCCAACTCCACTGTAAGATCCTGATTCCAATGTAATTTCTATGGGAGTTTTGCCACCAACTTCTGTCAAAACATTCAAATGTAATATCTTAAAATATAAGTTGCAATGGATGTAAACTTAATTCTTTGCTTAGTCAGGTGGTTGAAATCTGAGTTTGTATAATCCTTCTTTGCTGTATCTCCAGAAGGATTCTTTTTGGATTACTGAAAAAACTGATGGCTGAGAGTGTGCTACAGAAGTACAGCCATGAGTCTTGCAGACAGTCATCCAGTAAAAAGAGGAAAAAAACATTTCAATTGAAAAAAAAATCTCAAATCACTGGTTGAGATGGCAAAAAAACCCTAAATCTTCATCAGGATACTGATAACTACACACAAAACTTTGAGGAAGGCCACTTTATACCAATTAAACATTTTGATCTGAAGTGCTTACAGTAACTTTCCCATGACTTCAGTTTATCTCTATATTTCTCTCCTTGTTGCAAGCTAATTGAGAACAACAATACTTCATATTTCACAAAGGTTAAAGAAGCTCTCAGAGGGGAAATAAAAGTTACTATTCTTAGCTAATAGAATACTCAGTATCACTAAAGATTAATTACTACTATTTTGGGGGCTTCTTACAGACCAATAAACTGACAAGCAATGAGCACATACAAAGAAAGTAAAGAGTAAAATCAACATGCATATATTGAGGCTCTTATCACGAGATGAACGAATAATCTCAATTATTCCATTGTTTTCTACACAGCAGTCACAATGATATTTCTCTGGGCCTCATTCTTACAAATTGCTGATATATTTTTACCTATAATGTGCAAGGAAAGAACAAGCAGGAAAACCCAAATTGTTAGCTGCGCTTACACAGTTGGCTACTTGGATAACCACAGCGAATGCTCTAATTCTTAAGCAAAAAGAAGGTTTGGCTTTTCCACGTTCCCTGTCTGAATTGCCAAAAGATTTGCTGTCTGAATTGCCATGGGGTTGGGTCTGTCTAAGTAATAGCATTCAGTCTACTAGGTGGTGTTCTTGCCAAAAGGCGCCACTTCTCTTACAGAGCAGTCATTTTCCTTATGGAGATGACATGCTAAAAATTGAGCCTACCATTTTTAATGCCACGAGATATTACATGGAATTCCCACACTGAATTGGAACAGTTCCACGTATGAACTCAGTTTATGCATCTTGATTTATTTTTACTGCATCCCAACCTTCCAAAACATGTATTGTTTATTTGACAGACAGAATAAGGCAATTGCTGCCTGCTCCTGTGCTTCTCAGAAGTTGTAAGCAATGCCATCTGGAGCAGACTATTAGCTGGAAAGTTGCCAAGAGGTATTCCATTAGCTTCCTAGGGAAAGAGGTCTAGTGTCGTGCACAGGATGATGCTTTTTGGAGGCATGGCAACCAATGAAATAAGATCTCAGGAAGGCACAAACTATGGCAGTAAATGTTAGGATTTTCAAAAACTTGCATTATTTACCATTTCCCCCCCCCCCAAAGACAAGGAACTTTTATGACTGACACCATTTTGGCTAATACTGTGTGCATCTTGAATGTATCACCCAAAAGACTTGACTGTACACTGTTGACAAAAGTTAGAATAGAAACAATATTTTCAAGCTCAAGTACATCATCCTGCTACAACTGGCAATGGAAACAGATTTCTTGATATAGTTTGGCAGTGTGAAATGATGATAAGATTTCAAGCCACAAAAATGGCTGAAGGAAAAAAGCTGTTGAAAAGGAGAAATCACACATTGGCATCACGATAATACGGTGATAGAAGCTGAAGTAAATGCATAGATTAATATTCAGGTGATTCAGTTTGCTCTTGCTAAATTAAAAAAGCAATGATCCATTCCCCCTAATTCTGGAGATATATGCTAAAACATTACACTTACCTAAAAGCCCAAGTTGACTTTAGGTACTATTTATTCCTAATTGGAAATCTCATTTCAGACTCTGGCTTTTTGTTTTGTTTTGTTTTTCCTTTTCCAATACCATAATACTATGAACAGAGAATTAATCCAGATCTATATACTGATCAGTTCCACACAAAGCTGTCATCTCCTTGAGCAGCATCCACTTCCATAGAAGATAATAGGCCGCAAGTATTCTTTTGTTGCAATTGAAGAGTTACGGAAATTAATCATTTGTTTATTTATCACTTTCTATTTAACCTTTGAGCTAACAAGGAAAGGGGTTCATAGCCATTACCACAAAACTGAATACAGCTTTTCTGGATTTTTTTTTAATTAATTTTTTTTTCCCCAAGAAAAGGTCCAGTGAGAGCAGGTGACCCTGTCTCCACCATCATCTAAAGAGGAAATAAAGTAAAAGCTGCTTCAGTCTCTGGATTGATGTGGGAGGAAATCTGTTTATCTCCACCTTGTTAGCAAAGCAGATATACTAACAACCAGAAGTTATTTCTGTGGTTTTATGCAGCAAAATAAAGTGTGGAACAACTCTGGTTGAAAGAACACATTCTGTAAAGGCATCTCAATATTCTTCCATTGAGCTAATCCTTATTTCTGGACTGTCAGATAACCTAAGCCTGGCACAACTTGTAGAAATTTCCTTTGCTTAAAGAAAATCACAATAGGAGGTTCTAGGTCTGCTAGCTTTGGGCAGCACTGACATCAAACAATTTCACCTTAAGTACTAGTCCATAATTCAGCCCCAGATCCTAAATATGAACAATGAAACTATTCCCATTAAAAGCAAAAATCACCACCAATAAAAGAAAATCTGAGCTCATGTTAAGGTAGTTACTAAGGTGGAAAACACAAGACTTCGGAAATGAGGAGATACCATGATTTAGCTTGCACACATCATCTCTTTTCAGCCTGGTATGTTTAGATGCAGTCTTTCATTATGTAACTTCATGGTATTTTTTCCATGATGTTGAATATCCTGAAAGGTGGGATTTATATAAAAATCATTATGTACAATGTACACATACTGCACATTCTACACAATTAATAGCAATTCTCATCTGCTAAGACACGTGGCTGAGTTGTTCATTAAGCAATTTTTGAAGAATTGTATGGCCTCATGAACAATTTTTCTTTTTCTTTTTTTTTTATTTTTGTGGAAGCAGACTAAATTGTTGTATGCTGTGATAATTACATCAAACTAATTGCAGGTAGAATTAGCAAGGGGTCAGACCAATTTGGTTTCACAAGAAAATATGTGCTTTACTTACACCTTAAGTGATCTTTAGAAAATAAATCAAGTAAAACTGAGTCTCCTTAAATCAACATACATCGTTTTCTGTACGTTTGCTGTGAAACAGGAAGTTTCAACACTTTGAAAAATGTAACTTACTAAATGTTTTTTTGATCATCATTTTGGTTTAAATTACCAATTAACTTTACCCTAGAGAATCAAACAACATGAGCCTTTTCCACTTTACGGGTACATTAAAATGATACTCAAACACAGCAGGTAGAGAGAAACATCGATAACACAAGTACGTTTTTTAAATCTCTTTTACTACCAGCTATAACACTGCTCCAATAATGGTCTCTAATATTATGATACTCACATAAAATTTCTTTAGATTTCCTGTTTCTATAGTGATACAAGTTCTCCAGACAATGTAAAGTCCATTGTGCAGCTCTCATATAGACGCCTTTGATGTTTCAAGTACATCATGGAAGTGGTGTAAAAGAAATGCAGCCGCTATTTGAGTCAGTAGTGTTACAGTTGTGTTCTCAAACTCTGCTCTAGAGGTTTAGTTCACCTCTAAAAGAGTAGACTAAAGTGACCTAAGCTCCAAGCAACCGGACTGAACTCTACTCAAGCAAATTTCACACAAAAGGAGCACTGCGGTCCTCAATTTCCTTGTTTGTGATTGTTTCTAGCATTATCTCTTACTGACAATAATTGGTAACACTTTAAAAGTCTTCTCATGTATATTTTGTGACTTAAAGCATAACACCTCGGATACTCAGTTACACACAATGCATATTACCATTTCCTAAAGGCCTAGAAAACTTCTCTGTAACTGGCACTTCAATTATTCCAATTGAATAGAGATTGCAAGTTGGTGCAAAACAACAATTACTTTATTTTCTAGTACAATACTGTCCCCAATAATATTTTCAGATATATGTTTATGAAGAAATTATTCCTTCAGCAATCTTATTCTGATTGCATCATGTAAAATATTAAGCAAACCATAAACACTAAAGACATTATACACATAATACCAATGTTTACTTTTAATATGCCATGGAATGACTTGAAGCAACTTTGGGAAAAAAAAAAAAAAAAAAAAAAAGTGCAGACAAATTATTTTAATTCAATGTCCCACCAAAATGTTAACTAAAATTCATTTTTCCCACAAGATTATACATATGTTGCTCCAAAAGTAATGCCTCCTATTTATTTCCATGAAAAATACAACAGCTACAAAGAACACAATAACACTCTTTGATAGAGCAAATTCTAAGCTACAAAACACTATTTTCCAACACAGTCACCAGTATTAGCTATGCAGTTTCACCAGCAGAACAAAAGCCTGCATGCTGTGCTTGTAATAATCAGCAAGCATTGAGGAATGGCAACAGTTAACACTTTTTTCCACATGGAGGCATTCAATGACATAACTTTGCAACACCT
Source organism: Alectoris magna (assembly GCA_030625065.1). NCBI lineage: Eukaryota > Metazoa > Chordata > Aves > Galliformes > Phasianidae > Alectoris > Alectoris magna. The sequence goes on along the minus strand of CM060571.1, from coordinate 10,515,870 downwards.
GCACTTCCATGTCTGACTCCGTTTTGTCAGACTGCCGCTCTGCTGATAGGTTACATGGCAACAAAATGGAGGAGAATATTGGTGGGGAGGTTCAACCTCTACTGTCATACTACCAACATCCACCTCCGACGCCGTGGGCCAACATAAGAAAATAGGAGGTACTGATTTCAGAGCAGCCCTCATACTTTTGAAAGCTTCAGTGCAAAAAAACAACAACAAAAACTGGCTTTTCCTGAATTATTATAAAGGTACTTCCTTTGCACCTCATGGACTTAAGGATAAACATTGCCAATTTTTTATTTTTGCTGGCATGAAGTATTCCTTGCAGTTATGAATTAGCACAACTACACTGTCTTTACTGGTCAAAGTACCAAAATTGTCACATTTACAGTGACCATCTCGCTGAAGGGCTGAAATAGCTCTTGTTGCTCTTGTCCCTTTCATAATGTTTCTGTGAATTCAGATATAGAGCTTTTTTGCCACTCATACACTTCATTGTTTTAAGCAAATATTATCAAGGCAAACAAAAGACTGTGCACTTGAGAAATGCAGGCCCAAGCCTACATTGTTTTTTGGTATTTTATGGATGTTTGTGTGCCCATTTATAAAAGATTTCTTAGGAAGATAAGAGTTCATTTGTAGAGTACTGGACTGTGAGCCAGGAAACTTTATATGATGTTGAGCAAGTCAGTTGCCTGCTGGATGTCTTTGTCTTCCCCTTATCCCACGAACTCTTTGAAGCAGAGCCTCTTTTAAATGAATAATTGTGGGAGGTGCCGCTTAAACTGCAGCTGTCAGTGAGGTACAGCAGACAGATTTGTGGCAGATTCACAGAGGTAGCTGTCCTGTGGTGAAGCGGTCACAGTGGTGGAGGAACCCTCAGTGCACTCACATCTCCAGTGGCAGAGGAGAAACGGATGGCACTAGCTTTCATTACAGCAATAAGCACTAATACAAATGAAGAGACCTGAAAACACACATTAAATATCTCACTCTCATGCTTATTAATGTCAATGCACCTGTAATGTGGATAACCCATTCCCTCGCCTTGAAAGAGAAGTGTGTCACACGCAAGAAATGCATGGACACGGGATCTGTGCCTCAGAACAGGCTACTTACAGCTTAAGGAGCAAAGATGATGCCACAAAGACACACAACATTTATTAAATCTTTAAACATTAGCTTCAGCAAAGTAGCTACAAGAAATGCCCTCGGAGATAGAAAATCTAAGAAAAATAGTACTGGCATCTAATTACAGCAGTAGAGTTTGCTGCTTTTATCTGTAATTGGACTGTATAGTCTTTCATTCTAATTTACTTTACATCTAAACTGTGATAATCAAGACAAGCAGAACAGAATGGCTTGTAACTGGCTATACCACCGACACCAGTTAATGCCTAATTATAACAACTAAATTAAAGAGGGGACTGTAAAGAGGTTGACTATCAGTTTGAAGCATTTAATTCTGTGGAAAGAAATAAAGATTTTAAATCCTAAGTAAAAAAATCAATATTATGGCTCATTATATTGGTATTGCTAAACAGATTAATGAAATTAAGTATTTTGTGTTTTGTTTGGTTTGGTTGTTGTTTTTTTTTTAAAGTTTTATCATGACGTAAAGATGGCTTCAAACAAAACAAGACCACAACACGGAAGGAAGTTCACATTCCAGACCACTTTATGAACCAATCTAATCTGGAAAAAAAACAGTAGGTGGAATCTACTTTCCCAGGATATCTCTGAGGGTTGCAGGATATGTTACACTGTGGATTGTGGATTTACTGCGGGACTCTAAAGAACGGTACACATGGTATAAAACAAAGAAAATCCAGGATCCTGGGAAACACTTTGGTGTAAATCTGACTTTTAATTAAAACCTTTTTGAAAGCTCCAAATATAAATTAATTATCTTAGAAAGACAGGTTAAGCGAAAAGAATAATGTTTCCTGCCAGAACGCGTGTAAGTAAAGAAAAGGAATTTGGAAATGCTCAGCACCATTGAGCTCCAGCTAGTACAAATTCTAAACAAACTGTTTTAGGAATTACAATGTAAACTGGCCATCCACATGTTGAACTGAGTACATGAGAATTCATCTTCTGGGATATGGAAAAGGAGCAAAGGAAGTAAAAATGCTTGCAGTTAGCACTCTTACTAAATTGATCTGTAATACTCCAGTAGTAAGGTGGGTGAGTAAAGAAGTAGTGGGAATTCATGGTGCATGTAGCATGATTTGATCCATTCAGTATCTTTCATAGTAACCAGAAGAGGGTGATAAGAAAAAAAAAGAAATAAAAAGAAAAAGAAAAAGAAAAACATTCACCTTGTTAGACTTACAAACTTAACAACAGTAGGTATCTGCTTTCATATGAGATTCATTAGCACTTCTAGCCTTCAACTTTTATAGATGCCCCCAGAATTGGTGGTTCTAAAGTTCTAAGCCACGTATACATTTCACATGCTCATCACAGAACCCATCTCTCAACGGAATTTGCTACTACAGTTTTGGGAACTTTTTGCCAGTTCCTAAAGTCACTGATACAGAGGACCCAGCTCCTTCAAGAAGCAAGGCTTTTGCTGAAGGCTTTTGACTTTGTCCAGCTTTCAGGTGCACTGACGTGTTTAAACTCTGTCCATTTCCAACTAAATCGAGAAATGAGTTAAAAGCCCTTCTAATTTCTGCTCTGAGTATTCATGAAATGCATCATGTCCAAAGAGGAGAATGTCACTGCTTGGTACCATGCACAGACCAGGTAACATTTCAGCTGGCTCAATGTGACCTGCACAAGTCATCCAATCAACCTGAGATTCACTCCACTGTCCTCACAGCAATGTCTACAGAGGAAGGTCTCCATGAGGGTCATTGCCAAGATAGGCTATTCCCATACAGCACGGTAAAAAGGGACTCCAATATACACTTTGTCACCAAGGTGCTAACTGAGTGGTTATCATGATATGCTACTCTGAAATAAAATGTGTTGTGACTGCTAGATCAGAAAACACAATTTTCTTAGCACTGATGTTTCTGATAAGTAGGATACTGAAAAAGAAAGGTATCGGTGCTCTTCAGTGCTGCTCCAGATTATGAATTCTTGCTTCTAATAGAAGTACAACAGTAGAAGTTCCTTATATCTTAGATACCTGTTGCTACTTTTTTAATTATTAGCAGGCAGATAGAAGGAATTTTCATCTTTTTCTTTTTTGCTCGCACACAAACGGTAGAAGTACTGAGATAGAATTCACAGTGTTTCATATACAAATTTAAAAACAAAAACCCAAAATGTGCACTCCCTCAAGTTGTACATTGTTGGTCAATAACATGCCACGTTTAAAGCATGCTACCAACCACCTTCCTGCACATCAGATATCCAAATGCAGAAGAGCCACTTCCTTCAAGTGACAAAGGCTGAAAACATTCCAAAGAATTTTACAGGAGATGTGCAATGCAATCATAATAACTTTATCCCTGCATCGTCTTGTAAAATTCAAAAACATTTTACAAATGAGGAAGGGGCCTCAGGACAGCATCTATAACAGATATTTTAATGATCCTAAGACGAAGACAAGTTCAAAGTAATCCTGAGCCCCAGGTCTGCACCCAAACTCTCTCAAACTATAAGTAGTTGCAGCTCTGAACCCTGGCCTGCATTTTCAAGTCCTGGATGATCTCTATTGCATTTAATTACTATCAGCAAAGATAAAAAGAATACTCATATTTGATGTTAACAGAGCCTCTTAAAAAACTACAAATGCTATCAATGTTCATAGATATGAGTGGGTTTGGGTGCTATAGCAGTAAGAGTGGCCGATCGTGTAAAGTGATATGTCAAAATGGTAAAAACAAAGGGAAAAAAATCTGCTATGAAGTTAGATGCTTTTTTTTTTCCCTCCTCCCCTCCACCCCCAATTTCGTTTCTGACTGCACCTGCAGAATTCTATATCAAGCACAGATGAAAAGAGTGAATGGAATCTCATCCAAACTTATTAATGAAGATAGTCCCCAGGTGAATAGTAATACTATCCATCTTTTACAGGCAGGCAGATACAACAGTTTAAATTACTCAGAAAGAGTGGTTTAAAGACTCTGCCAGATAAAAGGTTTATTAGATTATGATATAGGCCTGGAAGCAAGAATCAGCCATTTCACACACCTGAAAAAGCAAATGTGAAAGTACATCTATAAATTTGGGATGCAACTTCCTTTCTTCTGTGTCCAAACAAAACACAGCAAAACAAAACAAAAGATTCACCACCAAACTGAGTACCTGAGACATTTACACCAATGTGCTCACATTTTTAAGAGCTCATAAATACGCCCCCTACTACAGAGCCCCTAATTTGAAGATAAATATTTCTTTGAGAGGAAGTGAAGCAAACAGAAGCACAGGATTCCTGCCAAATCTTCAGACCAGTATTTGCAACTTAAATCGCTCAAAGAAAAAGGTGTTCCTAGTGGTAGCTGAAACATTAATGACAGACATCCTGAGCTATCACACCTGCACTCCTGCTGCAAGATTCAAACCCTAAAGTGTCCAGGCCAACAAATCTTCCGCTCATTTAAACCCAGAGACCTAAACCATGTACACAGTTCCAGGACTAGAACATAAATGTAAGGAAAAAGCTTTTTTGTTGTTTTAAAATAAAGCTAGAAACTGCTGCCTGAACAGTTTTGAAGATTCCACCTCTTAAAACATATGTACAAAATATGTTTAATGATGTACAAAAAGTTTACACCACCCAGTGCTGTGGCAGCATCAGGAGCACCTGTACTCTCTTTAAAACCCCAAGCCCTGTGAAAATGTGCAATCAGATCCTTCAACTATAACAAACTGCCTAACTCCTTCATTTGGGGGAAAAACACAAATTATTTGACACTCAACAGCACTCCACGCTGCAAGATCTGTGCCTGCGCAATATCATCTGTACATACCTTCAGAACCAGAAGTGACAGCATCTTCTGTAAGCCCAGGATGACAACAGAACTATAGAGAAAGGTTTGCTTTGACTGGATGCCATTTTCTTACGTTTTTACCCGAACTGTTGCAATTTTTTCACTGGCAAGAAGAAAAAAATGAAATTTTTGCTTAGATTCATGTTATCTTCTGTGATTTGTGCTTTCATTCCCTATAACATTTCACACGATGTAACATTTATCAAAAATTCATCATGAAGTTTGGTCTGGAAAGACATTATCCGCAGACATATTTTTAGATCCATTTCCAGAATACTTAGTTCAGTTTAAGCATCCTCAGATTCCTACCAAATCCTTCACTAACACCAAGAACACTCAGAAGTTCAGCATAAGATACAGCAAACACTCCAACATTTTATATTTGTGTCCCTCAGCACAGAAATGTACTGAAGTTCTTGTGAAATAAAGAATAATAATAAATACTAGTGATTCAATAATAGTAATTATGGATAGCTTGCTACCTCTGAGTAAGACAAAACAAAATGTATCCTATTATCATGAAAGGCTTTTTGATTAGAGGCGAACTTTTGTTATAGACCTGTAAAGTAGATCAAAATAGATAGATCAAAATTTTGTCCCAGTTTTTTGCATCAAAACAATTTTGTACGTGCATTAAACAGAATTAAGGTGTGGCAGCAGAGGTCGATGCTGCTATATGCTCCAGTGCTAAAACACACAAAATATGTTATCGCTTGGTGACTGGCAGAGCAAACACTAAATTCAGGTGAAATTCTTACCTAAAAACTCATATGTGGGTAAATTGGGGCATACTGTACCAGATATTTGCTCAAGAAACACCACTTCCTTTGTGTGTATATTATGTAAAACATGCTCACATTGTATGGAAGAATATAAATCACTATAGATAAAGGTCACTCCCATACCTTTAAACTACATCTAAGCAGGGGCAAAAAGATATCAGATGGCAAAAAAAAGGAAGACAATGTGAAAAAGAAAAAAAATCACAGTTTTCTTTTTGATAAAAGTTACGTACAAAAGTCAAACTGCTCCCCTCGGCACTAGCTACTGCCACCAGCTAAATGACTGGAAAGAGAAAAACTATGCTTTTCATACCAGTAACATAATAACACGATCCTTCCAGATTTGTAGCAAAAATAATTCTAAAAGTGCATCATGCAATTCATTCAAAAGTTTTAACAAGGTATCGCATGGTATTCATTGTATTTCCAACCTCTGTTATTAAATATAACCAGAAAATAGCAGTAAAAATTAACCTAAAGCTTAATGGCTTATGTAAGAATGCTCTAATAAAAATGTTGCTGAGGTTATTGAACTGTACAATTAAACCCCTCCCACAAAATACTTTTCAGACTAATTTCGTCTAAAGCTTATTCAGCAAACCAAAATGCCAATGCATTTCTTCAATTTCCACTTCTTTGAACCTGTTAATGTATGAATAAAAAAAGATTTATTTGTGTTATTAGCCACACATAACCCTCTTGTCTAAAAAGTAGCTTCAAATACAGAATTTCTGAGATACACATGAACCTACAAAATATCTAAAAGATCACTTTGATTTTCTTCTGCAAGCTATGTTTGATTTACATCAATTAGATCTTTCACATAAGGTATCATATAACAGGAAGGCTAATAACCCAGAAATAACCTCATTAAAAAAGACAGCATATCGGTCTAAGCAGAATGAACTCTAAGCAGAAAAATTAGTGACCTGGAAAGTAGCAGGAAGAGGTAATAGCAATACAGAGAAAAAATACATTCCCATTAGCCAGTCAAAAGTAGAAATCACCACCAATAAAGTAAAAATACAATAGAAGCATAAGGAGAACATTTTAAAATATTTTTCTCTTTTGAAATTCCGTAACATAAAATACATTTCCCCAAACTAAGGCACTGTCTAAAATTATTTCATTACTATTAGTTATTCCATGGGTTGGGCTTGGGTTGTTTTTTTTTTGTATTTGTTTGTTTGTTTGTTTGTTCATTTGGTTTTTTTTTTTTCTTAAAAAAGTCCTTGGCAGAATATTATTAGCATTTATATCAAATTAGCAGTCTATGATTCCAAAATCTTTTAAAATAATTCTCAATCATATATTGACAACATCTTCAGAAAATACTTTCCTTATTTTAGGTTTGAGAAATGTTTTTAAAAATGAAAACCTTTTTTTCTTACTTCCTGTTTTTAATCCACTGTTAGATGTGGAGCCAATTCAGATGAAATTTGTCAGTGTAAACCATAACAACAAGTATTGAAATCACCAGCACGGTACAAAGTTTATCTTGGTTTTATCTGGCAAACTACCATAGTTTACATTATTTTCCAAACCCAATAATCATCATTTTTAATCCACATTACTAAAAAAGACAACAGTGTTTCCACCAGATTAGCCCTTTCTTAGGCACCCACCTTTGAACCAATGATGCAGCAGCACCACAGACTTATCTAAGCTACGTTTGGAGTACTTTGCTCCTTATGTCTGTAGACCATGACGGTTCGTTTTTTCTTCACTGCCTCCAGATCTATGGCAACCTGTGGCCAAAGTTTCCATTCAGTAGGTAGTTGGTAAAATAAGTTATAGTATATATAGCTTTATATCCATATAAAGAGGAGAGAGAAGGGAGATAATTCATCCAAAGTCACCCTGTAAATGAACAGAGACATAGGGACACAAGTTCCACACATCCACTCATTTGGGCTTTCTCCAGCAAAAATGGCTGTTGTTATAGATGCTGCTATCATTCTGCTGAAGTGAGCTCTTATATATATCACTTAATACACGAGGCATATCAGAAACCGTGTTTTTAGAAATTCACTGTTAGAGGTAAAACACCCTCGCCCTAACAACATTTACCTTTCTGCCAAACAATGATCAACTCTGAGGCAAAAAGCAGTGTGAAATAGCAAATTTCTTGCTCCTAAAAACCAGAGTAGACTCCTGACCACTATTTTTGGAGAGATCTGTGAGAAATTAACAAACTTTCCTGGGCATTATCAAAAGTTAACAGGAGATGGGCACTTCATTCCCCCTTATGATTCTCAAAGAAGATGTGGTCAGCTACTTTTAATTTATTAGAGAGCAGATTGTAAAGACTCTTTTTTTACAGAGGTAGAAAGGGGAGCTATTTTTCTGTAAAATATATGTAAATATGATTCCTGAAAGACACTAATATTGCTGAAGAGAGGGATAAATTGTTTCAAAACTTTATGCTCATAAAAGCAAGCAAGAAGTACATATTGCTTCAATATTTTTTCTTTCACATGTTGGTATCTCAGGTGACTGGAAGACATTCTCTGTATTCTGCTCACCTTATAAGTACAATGTCCTTACTGAAAGCAGGTGTATGAAATTGCTGGAGTAAACAAAGCTGGAGCACGTGTTATTGCTGTTAGAAATCTGCCTGCTGCTTAAAGAAAAAAAGAACAAAAAAGACAGAGGAAAAAACTCACAATAAATTACTGCCACTACCACTGAAATTAAAATATGCAAATCTTAAAGGAGTATTTCCTTCAGAAACCACAGAGATAGGCACAGAAATCTCAGTTGTATCTTTTTATGATTTAATCTTTTGTTATATAAAATGCTTCCTAAGAATATCATTGCAGAAATAAATACAATTGTGAATCTGCTAGGTGTAAAACAGAAGTGAGTTGAAACAATGTTTCTACAGGCTTTCTTTTGCTTTCTAGACTGACATGAAAATAACAGGTAAAATTTTACTGTTACATCAGTAAGTCCAAGAGGAGAAATCAAGAGAAGATACCTTCCCAGCCCTGCAAACAATAGTCACATGTACCAAAATGCCTATTCTCTTGCTGAGAGATGTTGAGATTCCAGTTAAGCCCCTAACACATTTGGAGCATTTGCTCAGCAGCCATTATTTAAAAACAACAGCACTTTAATTCACCACAACGCTCTTCAATTGAATAAAAAATTTAAACCTTTGATAGCGATCTGAAGGACGTCAGGTACAAAGCTCCTTCATAGTCTTGTATCTACCAGGCTTTGTTCTGTCATCAGATGCATGGCAGAAGGCCCAAACAGGGCTGTTGACACAAGCAATGACTCAACATATAAATACTAATTGATAACATTTTAACTCAAAAAGGCTTTGTGTAAATAATAAGATATTGGTCTTGTGAAGTGCTGAATGCCACTTGGCAGGATTTCCACTGTAAATTAGTAACTTATAATATCAGAGCTTGAGTAGTACTACAATGCAATTGCTCTAAAATCCAAAAAAGTGCTCAGCTGTATCTCAAAACTGAGTCATTCAACATATAAACAAAGAGCATGAAGTATTAAAACAAGGAAAGAATTCAAGATAAGCCGGAAATGAAGCACATTCCTGAAAAGCATTCCTCAGCAGGCTGGCACCACACAGCTGGACCAGGCACTGGGATTCTGGAAGGACCAAGAAACCAAGGACCCAAACAGAGCACCAAATGGGGAATGTGCCAGCTACACAGGAAGAGCTGGGAACTTAAGTTGGAGAAGTTCAGACCATCGGTTAAAATACAATGCTTAATGCTGACGTAGTAGACAACAGGAGGAAAATTAAGATATGTTCTACTTACACGATATGTGACCCAGTACAATTTCTAAGACAGAATAAGAATAAATATGCATAAACATATAGCAGCTCTGTGGAATTCACTTTGTCCATGGCCTGTTTTTTCCAAAAAAATACCTGTAATTACTAGAATTAGCACGCTTCACAACTAGAAGGTATGGCTTCCAAATCAGGCTCTGAACAATGACAAGCAAAGGCAACATCACTAACAGCATTAGTGTTACTGCCTACCAGCTTTTTCATGGGGTTTAGTTTTCATGAAGTCCCCTGCTTTCCCGAGATCAGCCTTCAGAAACCATTCTACACCTTCTCAAATCCGCATCTTTTTCTTCAAATACCAAATGACAACAGCACATTTCTATCCTTCATGAGCAAAGAAGCCTTTTTGGCTAAAGTTTTATTAGCCTCTTATTCTTAAAGATACTGTTGTGGCAGCTGCTACTGAACTACTTACAAAACCAAATCAACAGTCAGAACCACATTAGTCACAACAGATATGGCCCAGACTTTACCGAGAGCCACACTTCCGTAATTGCATCCCATGACTTACAAACATCTGTGCGATGAAGGTACAGTGTGCAGAAAGACTGTGCTTCCAGAGCACAGCAGTACCAAGAAGTCCATAGGTGAGAAGAACCCCGCACTCCAAAAACAGGTTGTCGAGAGATGCTAAATAGCTGACTATCCAGTACACATATCAAAGCCAGTGCGGAGGACAAATATACAGACCTTCTTTCCACAGCAATGAGAGAAAACAGGTCAGAGCACACAGAGCAGCACATGGCAGTGGTCCTCCGCCCAGTAGACATCAGAGGCTCATGGCCGCTACTGTGCAAAGGGCAGAGCACAGGTCTCAGTGCAGGAAGGAACAGTCAGTGCATGTAGAGTGTCCCAGGATTAAAAAATATATACATCCAAGAAGAGACTGAATAAATCATTTTTCTGGATAAGCAGAAGACTCCACTATGACAAACAAACTTCTGCAAAGCCGGATTTGCACTTGAGAACTTAATATATGCTGGCCACCCAGAGGCCCTTATGTTCACACCATAGGAGCCCTGAAATATTAAATGCTTCCGAAAAGCCAGTTAAAAATGCACATCCGCAGTAGAAATTTTAAATTGACCAGCAAAATAAACTAAATGAGAATATGGCCATTACTCTTCCAGGCAGCATTAGGCTTCCACAGGAATTTATTTTGCGTAAGGCTATGTGAGACCATTCTCTCTGTTTGCCATACAGAGTGACTGCTATAAGTTTAAATGAGGAAGAATGTGGTATTTCTCTAATAAAAAGCACTACGTGCTGCAGCAGCTCCACTAATATCCCGTCACCGTCTTACATAAAACTAAAACCCAGAGCCCTAACAGGAGGCTTGGTGAAATCGTCTTCCCTCTTACTCCCAAAGGCACCGCTGATCCATGTGGATGAGACCAGAGCTGTGCTCACCCATCCCGGCATTACTCCTTTGGTTGTGGCGTCTGGGAATGAGAGTACAGGGAGAGAAGCATTAAATTATTGGGTAAAATAAAACTTTATCTCCAGTATGGGCTGTTCCAGTGCCTGCTACATATGTAACAAAATAGATCCCTCTAACACTTAGGACAAGAGCTGCATTGCCAAAAAAAAAAAGAATGCTTTGCTGACTGCTGACAGTAAATGATGACAGAAAATGATGGAGCACTTTCTAACTATGACCTGTTACGTCTAAAGAAGATTTAAGAATATTCCTCTTACAATTGGTCAATGAGATATTTGGAATATAGAGGAGGGGAAGAAGAAGGGGTGAAATGGCAGCTGGATAGTATGTCAGACGTGACAGTCAAATGTTACCAGAACTCAATCCTGGAGAAATATGGACTTCCCAGTAAAGGTTGCTTAAAACAAAAGCCCATTTATCTGAATGCTGGAGACATTTAATCAATTTACATGAAGGATTTCAAAATTAGTCAGACTGTAATGAACTATGAAATACTGATTAATGAATTTTTGCAATGTTTGATTAGAAACTTAACACGTATGCTAGCACATTTTGCCACCACAGCGCTTATAAGCTAATATTTGTTTCTTGAAATTACCAGAGTGTAAATAGCCTCTGGATTCCAGGGCTGAGCATGGTAACTATTAATTAGGCATTTTATTTCAAAAGTTAGTCGTGAAAAATTTTAATGTATGTAAATCCCTTGTAAAAAATAAATACATAACAAAACTCTACTTTCACATTTCATGTCCTGACACATACTAACACCTCTTAGAACTTTCAGCAGCGCATCAAGCAGCCTGAGTGGCATCTGTCACTTAGGACCAAAGAAAGTTTCAGTTACACATCACTAAAGCACACAGCTTACACATGTGCAGAGCCAGGCACATGTACAGTTACGGACCACATACATTTAGATACCTGTACATGCACACGTGAAGAAATCACTTGTAGGTTAAAAAAAAAAAAAAAAAAGCCCCTATATGAAAATTAACAAGTTACTTTCCCACAATTGCTTGCTATTAACTTTTTTTCTGATATCAATTAATGAGCTGTTCTGATATCACTCTTTGCCTTTGTGCCGTAAATAATCACTAAGGAGGAGACCCAGATATCCCTCACCTCGCATTACACGCTTTTTATTAAACATTAAACACTGCCATTTTTTGGTTAACTGATGGTCAGTTATGGACCTCCTAAATGCTAAACATGGAGACTTTGAGAAAAAAGCTCTGATACTAAGTCAGTACCTGCTTTTGAAATCATCAATACTTCTGAAGCAGCATTAAACATTCACCAGTTATCATTTTTCAAATGACATCACTATACTGCCTTCAAGTTTACTCTTACCATACATATACATTTCTTCTACTCAAATCACAGTTTTTAAGCTTTTCTTAATTTCATTTTTTCCTCACAGTTTCTTCAAATAGTCACAATTTTGTTAATGAAGGTCTCACACTATGAGAAAGTAAATGCAAATAAAAAGTCTTCCTTTCATGACAGTATTATCCTAACTAAAAATGTTAATTGGTAACAACGTTAGCAAACCTAGAAATAGATCTTATATCTTATGAGGTCATCAACATCTGTAAAAGTGTCAGTGAACAATATCTGTAAAATAATAATATAACAATCTTGTTTTGTAAGTGGTTGGCTGTAGCTTCTTTTATTGCATATAAAATGAAGAGATCCCTTTATCCACAGTGAAAAATGGAAAATCTCTCAGTTTGGGGTTCGTGGTTGCTAGTAGCAACAAATACTGGAATATTGCCATCTGGTTTCTTGTTTTAAATGAGATTTGAATAATCAATTTAATAATGGGCAGAGGACATACTTAAAGAAATAATCACTTGTCATATCTTAAGAAAACTTTAGTATGAAAAAAAATCCATTGTATGAATTATTGCAGAACACATAGGCATCTAAAGAAATGCAGCGATTTTCATTTTCCTAACTACTGCATCAAAAACTGAAGCAAATAAGGTTTTGGATGATCATATCAAATACTGAAGAATCAGGAAAGAAATAGCAAGCGTGATCAGTTTGTTACAGGCACTCAAAACTAGTAGCCAGCTAGTAGACATATAGAAACACAGCATGTTGAACGTCTTTAAATCATATGACATAGACCAAAATGAACATAAAATTCAAATAAGCAGATAAAAAAAACTAAAGTAGGTAAAATATCCATACAACAACTACTACTTTACACAGGATTAAATGAAAGTGAAGAACATGGGAACTCCGAAGTTAATAGCTCTACTGCTTGGCAAAATATTTTCATGCACAGCGGTGGTTCTGGGCAGGAAATCTTGGAGTTGCATAAGGATACATAATCCTGTGAATTTACACAAAAACTTTCATTACAGGAGGAATATGCAGGAATCAGATGCTTGCCCACGTCCAACTAGAAAACCATACCAACTGCAAAATAAACAAATATGAGACAAAACAGAATCCAATAGTCTCAGTTACACAGTCTTATTACTTTTCTGCACAAACTATAAGTACTATTCATATATTACTATAATACAATACTATTCTATTCATTTTGATAATGAATAGACTAATTTTAGACTAGATATTAGGAAGAAATTATTTACTGTGAGGGTGGTGAGACACTGGAACAGGTTGCTCAGAGAGGCTATGGATGCCCCCTCCCTGGGGGTGTTCAAGGCCAGGCTGGATGGGGCTGTGAGCAACCTGGTCTAGAAGGATGTGTCCCTGCCTATAGAAGGGGGTCAGAACTAGATTATCTTAAAGGTCCCTTCCAACCCAAACCAGTACATGATTCTATGAATAGCACCATCATTACAACAAAATTATTGATATGATATTGATACAGTAGTAGTAATGAAAATATGGAAGTGCCAGATGGTTAGAAGATAAAAAAAAGCTGTCAGTCAGATAGACCTACAACTCACATTTTCAAAGGAAGTAAATCTCAAGGGGAAGCGAGTAGGAGAGCCATTTGCAGCAGTTTCTTCTGACCATTTATCTCTGGCATTTATAAACCCTAATCACCAAGGAGAAGCCTGATGAATGTCCCAGGCAAAAAGACAGGAAGTCACTGGCTTCTCTACTGGGTCCTTTATCTCAAAAGTAATATCTGTAGGTGGCTTTTTCCATGCAATGTTCTATTTTAATACATGCTTTCCCATGAACTAGACAGATTTACAAACTTCTGAATATAGAAAAGGACAGGCTGTTAATTAACTTCCCCATTTTTTTATTACTTTTTTTTTCATATCTTGAGAGTAAAAGAACTAATAACGGTCTTTCAGTGATCAAACTGAGAAGGAATTTTCAACCAAGAAACATTTAGGAGAAATCTCTGTGCCAAGGAACTTCAGAAAAAAAGTCCTTTGCCCATCTAAACAAGTTTGCAACGTACAAATTCAACTCCTGAGGAAAAGAGCCACAATGATCAAACTTAATGCATCTAATGTGCAGCATGAATACTGCAAGTGTCCAGTGCTAGTCATATGTTAGGCATTAAGGCTAGAAAAGCTTGTTAAGAAGCTTCCTTGCACCCCTTAAGTAAGAGGGAGCACTGTCAAGCCTTCATTTTAAGAATACCACTTTTAATCTTTCACTTAACAAAAGCATTGAAACAGCATGAATGAAACACTATTCGTTTAAGACATTTATTTTTCTTTTCTATTACTGAAATTCCTATCTTTTTATCATTAATACATAAAACCAAATTCAAAAAGAATTTCTATAGGGATTTGTCCTTTTTCCAGACAAAAGGCCCTGAAGAAAATCCTTCCTGCCCATTTTAGGAAGAGGCATTACATTCCATCAGAGAGTAAAGTTGTCCTTATCTTCTGCAACTCAAAAAAGTAAGCCAGACATTGCCTTCACCTGCACCCAGTGGAATGTATCTCTAGCTCACTTAGTAAGCCCACAGTTGTGCCAGAAGGCGTTGGGAAAATACAAACATAACACCACATAGCAGATTTGAAAGGACAAACACAGGTGTATGAACATAGCAGAAACAACCAACTAACCCTGATTTCATAAGTCTTCTTGTGAGCTAAGCACTGATCTGGCTGTTTAAATTCATACTCCATTCTGAATGATACACACAGTTCACCAAAACCTTGTTCTTGCAAAGTATTCTGAAGCTCCTTCTCCAAAGTTACCTGACCAAACAGGTTTCACCAGATAGAACTTAACTGAAAACTTGAGAGAATTAAGGGAATATGAGATAAAATAACACTAAAATTATTGTGTGCATGAAGTTATTTATTTGGTAAACTGTAAGAAACGCGAAGAGTCCACCATAAAAAGTAAACTTGCAACATATCTCCTCAAAAAAGAGGAGCAGCGCAAAGCTGGCCAGCACCCACTGAGACCTTGCGTAGGACCTAATGATAAGGGGGCCCACAGATACAGAGATGCTCAACACAGCAAGTACAAAATGTTCCAGAAAAGTAGAAATGATACTGTAAATATTAAAAACTCCATTTTATCACACTATCAAATGAATAAGTTTGTGAAGACGTCAAATTATCAGCTCATCAGCATGAATCTATCATGCAGGTGATGACTGTGCATGTCCCATGAAGCAAAAATGCAAGATTCTGAAAATCCAATAGCAAATTCAGAGTAAATTTTTTAAATTAATGATTTTTGGTTTTGACGTTCCTGTCACTGTTCACTTGAATGACAAACTTTACTAAAAATTTGCTATTCAGTCTACTAATTTGCTCAGCATGTTTCCTGGTGCTTATTCAGTGATCTAGGGAAGTGGTTACAGAGTAAAGGACATTGCATGGCAAACACTGAGTGACTCAGACCTCTTAAAAAGAATCTGGAAAGCATCCCATGTAACGCATCTGCTCATCTAACATAAAGTTCTGAGGCTAAGGTTTCCTAAGTAGGAGGGAAATATGATTTTGTACTTGGCATCACTTTGAACTATATCACATTCATTCTGTTCCAGAGGGAAACGTGACCCTTCCGATTCTCCCACACAATTCTAATAAGCTACAAAATATAGAGCTGTTCTAAATGGGATGAATATGTAGAGCTCTATGTGAGATATCGATGATCCAGAGAACATGCTGGTTTTGTCTGAAAAGTGGGACATGAGTGCACAGAATAAAGATTCACTGGAAACAGGCCTGGACATAGAGTGTCCAAACTGGAATGCAACTAAGGTGAATTTGATTAGAGAGCCTGCCAGCCAGAAAGAAGGTGAAGAGCTTCACAAACCAGGTGAGGAAGATTCACAACATGTCATCCTCAGGCTAAGACTGATAAGTCTTTGAAAGCCTGCGGTGTTCCTAGAGGTTTTCATTATACCATTCTATAACAATTCTGTAGGCTTCTAATCATGACACACCTTGAATGTACGTTTCGACTCTGCAGTAAAACAGTAATGGATTTGCATGGACTTCTCCTGGCAAGTGTACACAGTAGCACCTTTCTAGATATAAGGAAAGTTGCAAGGAGCTCTCAGCCCAAACATTTCCCAAATAAGAATACCAGGAACGAGAAGGAAAACAGAGACCAAAATCTCATCAAGCATTTTTGCTCCTTCCAGTGCAGATACAAAATATTTGAAAGCACAAGGGCCTTTTGTCACGTTCTCTATTGTAAGTCACAATATTTTTCCACATTACGTTCTGTACCTAAAAAATACAGAATCACCAGTATTAACATATCATGCTCTCTTTATCAGACACAAAGTGGACCGAGATGCTCTACAAATCTTGCAGTGTGACAGCTTGTGACAAAGAGAAAAATCTGATGGATTTCTTCATAGGTTTTTGTTTAGAGGACAAAAAATGGTATGGTTATTGCGCTCTGAGGATGGGCAAAGTGGATTGCCATGCGATTACACTGCTCTGACAGCTGTACTGTGATCATATGGAGCCCTGTGCAGAGGCATGAGAGGAGCAGAGGGGCTGCAGGCGCACACTGTATCAGGAGCCAGGCTGGAAGGTTCCAGAGAAGACAAGGGGTCTGTCAGCAATGTGGAACAGATCCAAGCCTTAGAGTTGAGACAGAAAGAAGTTTTGCAGGAGTCAGAGAGGACTGTCTGAAGATTAATCCAGAAGTCAGTAAGCCAAAGAGCTGTAAGCAAAATAGGAGGATAGGAGAACAAGGCCACCTCTTTCCCAATCACTTGCACGCAATTTATCTTATTTTCTATTTGTTTCTTTCTTCCTCACCTAGCAATTTAGTTGTGTCTTGCTATTGGCTTGTTTATTGTACATCATTTTTGCAGTTTGATTAAATGGCTTTAAAACTGGGAAGCATTTGGTACCTTCTGGCTAGCTGATTTTAAAGATAAAGGGAGGAGCAGATCCACCTCTGGTAGTCTTATATTCCAGCTCATACTGCTTCTTCTCATAAAAGTAGGTAATGAAATACAGGAGGCGTTACTTGTATATGGTACACCAGTAATGCAGCGAAGGAGAGGACTGGAACAGATGTGTTGAAATACGTAGCATCAGATTTCCACTACATGTCTCCAGAATAATGGGTCCCATATCTGCCATTAAGCAGTAGAGGTCTAAGTCTGTCATGAACCAAAGTCTACACGACCGGTTCTGAAATTTCCATAGCCAAAATTATTGCTGCAGGGGTAACTCAGCTAAATTTGGCACCTTAGAGCAGCAGCTCATTCTCAGAAGTGCAGAGCCAGAACATGGCACACCCAGACAACATCCTGTCCCGACAACATTACTGGTCTGTTAATCTTCTGTTCAGGTGTACTTTACAGAAATAGCAACACACATTTGGGAAATCTATTAAAAAATTGCTAACAAGACAGCCACCTTTCTTTATCATTTAACATGAGTAAGTAACTGTGATGCAAAATGATGAAAGAAAATCTACCATAATTCAAGTATATTTTTAGGGCATTAGAATAACCTGTCTCTGACATTAATATTTTCTTTCTGTAATCCAAAATGATGGATGATTATTTTCATAAAACTGGAAATATTAGGGCTTAATTTTTAGAAATAAGCACATGGGAAATGCCTGAATTTGAGTATCAAACAGCAGAATTAGGAGAAGCTTTACTGTTTCATGTGCGCATACATCTATGCTTATAGAGACAGCAGAACAAAAATCACTGATCAAAACACTAATACAAGCCAAATGGGGAAATGAGAAATATACTGTAGATAGAATTACTACCTATTTGTATCCTAAATGCAATATGCAGGATACTTTTAAAAGAAAAGTATTATGACACAGTAATTTGGCCATGAGAGGGTAATTGACTTAAGATATGCTGATAAAGATCGATTGCTAAGGTTTGGAATTATGACACCAACAAAGTTACAATGACATTAGCACAAAGAGAGAGACACAAATCCATTATAAAGATACAATCAAATATTCAAAAAAGTCTGGCATGCTCATTACTTATTCATGCTAATACAAGTATATTAAGAAATCTAAACAGTGTTAGCATTCAATCATTCACAAACCAAATGAGGTTTTGCATTTATCAGCCACCAGTCATCAAGACGTAACATTAGCTGTACAAAGGTGGTAATATGACATAACTGGAGAAATTTATATCAGCCTACACAGACTGAGAGATACAGTAGGATTTATTAAACTGAGTAATGCCCTCACATTCCACACTGTAATAAAAGGAATAGCTGTGCTGAAGTCATTTTCTCAGACAATAAGATTTACCTTCATAACCACTTAAAGAAGTTGTACATGCTTTCAAAGGGTCTAACAATCATCTAGCCCTAACCAACAACATGTAGTTTAAGTTTGCAAACACAGGACTGGTCTGCTAACATTTTAAAAAACACCCCAAACCCAGCCGAGCTGGCAAAGTGCCTGTATTACTGGGGTTTTAGCACTTTTCCTCAGGCTGGTTGAAGAACTATCTGGGTCAATTTAGATTCAAATGGATTTTTATAAGTTTAATAAAACTCCCTCCACATTGCATTTTAATCTCAAATGATTTCATTGTCCAAATGGTTAAATCCAAGACTCTCAGCCAGGCTGGGAGAAACAGCAGGTTTATTTAATCCAACTTTGATCACCAAAATAAATGAAAGATCTATAACTCAACTAAAATAGTAAAGGTAGTTATAACTACACGTTGTGGGACATACCTCCTAGTGCAAGGACACAGTACATCTACAGAAGATGTTTACACTTGCTTTACAGCGGCACTTGAAGCAAGGTATTGCTTCGGTTTGATCCTGATGACATGCCATTTATAAACTGTGACTGATAAATCTAATGCCTCTGAAATCAGATAAAACTTTGATAAATGACTTCTTAGTGAGCAGGCTGCAATAGCTCCTTCTGCCCACATTCAGCCACCCTGCTGCAATCAGCACCATTTTGTTTAATCAACGGTTCAGACAACAATACATTTGAAAGCTATCACACTATTAAGAGATGTGAGGATATTCTCTTCCTGAAGGATATGTTAAGACAGAAAACTACAAAAACTAAACTCTTTCTGTGACGATTTTTATAGCAAGAGTGCATGCTTGGGGAACGCACATAAATGTATGAAAAGGCTGTATTGTAAGCGCCTTTCCCATATTTGGTGATGACAAGACTTGAGAAGCACCCTGTAACAGGATCAAACACGTCTGGTAACACAATCATTTTCTATTTCAGATAAGCTAAAAGATCACCTATCCTTTAACAAAAACAAAAGATTACGCAAGTGTGGCTTAAAAACCAAAATGGCTAATGAAACCACAGCAGTGTGGGAAAGCTGGAATTTTTACTCCCCACTCCCCCCCCGCCCCCATTCAGGCAATTTCTTTATAAAAGTATAAATTGAATTTATGCTGATGTCAAAGAGCATGAGGTGCACAAGATCCAACAGAGACTTGTTTGGTTACAACCACAGCACGTCAGCCTGCTGGGCAGAATAAACTAACATTTTACAGATGCTAAACATTTCTTATTTACACCTTCCTTCTGCATTTTGTGAACAGGTCATGTGTGACTGAGTACAGAACTAAAATATTGTTCATTTGATCTCTGTCCAGGGAGACCATGTTTCTGGATTAGCAAGCGATGTTTGAGATAGAATGGCAGCCCTGTGCTCTTTCCTTTCCTAATCTGGTTAGCAGCCACATGAGGTCAATTATTTCACTCTAAGAGGAAACACTATTCACAAATTTTCAGTTTTTAAATTTAACTCTGATCCAGAAGACGGGAGCAGATCAGAGTTACGAGACATCCGGAGCTGACGAACCCAGAAGACAAACCAGTAATTAGGAAGGGGACAGATCAGTTTTTAACTACCAAAAATACTGCTCTAAAGGCCATGAGGAGAACAGTCCTCATCTTTTAAAGTAGGAAATAGCTATATTTTGAAGCAATTGTTGAAAGGAAGCTGCTAGCCACTCCCCAGTGAAGTAGGAGGCTGCTAAGCCAAGTGATAGCTCCTGATAGTAAGCCATGGGGTAACCAAGTGCCAGTACTGCTTTTGCAGTGGTTTTCCTACAACAAGCAGACAACTTAAGGGAAACCATTTTCTAAAGACATTGAAAGACAGGATCGGGAATTTCAAAGAAAAGTTACAAAATCCATTTTCTCACTCCTTACCAACTCTATTAGATAAGGGTGGACGGGCCAAACTGAGGGTGAGTTCTGAAGAAACTGGGTGCTGTATCAAATAGTCATTATTAAAATGAAAGCCATGTGATAATCAGATAGAGTTCCCAGGTACATTAAGCTAATAATGATAGAGTCAGTATTCCCCAGCTCAATTTTCTTTTTGCCAGTGGTAGACAATAGCCAAGTACAGAATAAAGCAAAACCACTGTGCACAACTAATTTCATTCTGAAATACAATCCCTCCTTTGTCTTCAGAAGTCAAGGAGGGAGCAGAATTATCCAGATAAAGAAGATTTGGGTTGATCTAAATGAGCAACTTTCACCTAGTGGCAAGGAATGAAAAATTGAAAAGTTCTACAAAATGCAGGTATACAATTAAATTCTCCTATTGAATGAAATAATTGGGACCAATAAAACACATGCAACACCACTCCAATCACTGTGTCCTTGCTTGGTGACAATTAATCTTCCTCTGCCCAGTTTCCACTTCATCTTGGAATGAGAGCAAAACGATAAAGGGATAAGCCTTGCTAGTACAGTACACAACATACTACCGACTTTTCTAATTTAACTCTCCATTGATCATTCTGTATTTTTCAGTATTTCCAGAGTATAGCAAATACAAATGTTTAAGACGCTGAGTTTAAGACGCTCATTACTTTAGCCATTTCACCTTTTTGTTGACATTTACTTTCAGAGCACCACTAAGCTCTCACCATGAGTACACGGGAACAACGCCCACTGATGTCCAAAGATCCAACAGACAATGATTTGGACTCTGAGCTCTACTGGTTTTTGACGAGACTGGAGTACTACATGTCAACGAGACCAGCCCTTGGTTAACAACAGCTATGTAACTCAAAATTGCAAGTGTGTCTTCCTCGAGTTAGAAGGAAGGAAAATCATCCACATCAGAATACTTTCATTTGTACCACTCGTGCTGTTTATGTTAGTCAAAAGCAATGAAATGGGAAAAAAAAGAAAGAAAAAAAAAAAAGGTAAAGATCCCGAAGAAAAAGAATATGTAGTGAAAGAAAACAGACTGTGTGATGTTTGTGTTCTCACCGAATTCGATCTCTGACCTACCTAACCAGACCTCAGTACCATGATATATATAAAAAAAAAAAAAAGAAAAAAAAAGAAAACAAAAGAAAAACAACACAGCATCAACTAGTGCATTTAAGAGCACTTTTCCTTCATTAGTAATGCTAGAGCAAATTAGAAAGGGCATAGAAGTACCCAGGCTAAGCTGAGTGTTTTCTGGAAAGCTCATGGCCATGTAGCAAACAATTTTAATTACAACTCAACAGGATTATTATTTTTTTTAAGTTCAGTAGATAGTGGAACCACAGACAATTAGAAGCCTAGAATATTTAGTCAATAACAAGTTATTTTCAGTTCGTTACAAACTTGGGAAGACTAATTACATTAATAACAGACTTTTTCCAAAATACTTTTTCAAAAGAACATGAAATCAGTGTACGATTAACAAAGGAGCTATTCCATGCAAAATTGGCTTTTCATAGAGAAGAAAGACAAAGCCAAGGCAAAACTGGCCTCAGTTTAACAGTATATACTCTTTATACACTTTCATATTAAAAAGAGGAATGAATGGCTAACCTCTGACTAGAAGGCATGAGACACCGTCTTAGGTGAATGTCAGACATAGTTCATCAAATGTTACTAAAAACACACCCAACATGATGCTGGTAATATACTAGATACTTTGAAGAAAATCCAAATACCAGAGAGATTTTACTGTTCTCATGAAATAAGCACTTACTTCCATCTGTACATGGAAACATACTATGAAAATAATTAATTTGTCAGCAGCAACTGGTAACTTCAGTGGGAATAAGAGATGTGACCAAAGAAAGCTTTCCTTCAGATCTCTAAGATATATCTTGACCACTCACTGCAGATAAGTACACTGGGAGCAATACAATATCACATTAATTGGAGTGGCAGAGAACAGCAAACAAGTCTAGAAATGTGTTAATATTTCTAATGCTATTAATGAAATCCTGTGACTGACTAGTGAAGCTTAAGATTTAGAACACAAGTTGACCAAGTTCAAAAGAAGAAACACTAAAAAATCTGGAATTCAGGGAAGCATATTTTCTGCCTAAAGGAATCAGCTTTTGATTAAGCAATTGACTTTTGTAGTAAATAAAATTAAAATAAAGAACTTTAATTTCATCAATATTATAACATCAAAACACAAAAACCACTAACTGCCAGGGACAAATGTTTTCCATTAAATTTAAAGAGAATAAGGGACGGGTTCTGTGGGAACTTGACATTTATCATTCAAGTGAGAAGAGATCTTGTGAATCTCAAATAACACAGCTAAGAGCAAGTCAAATGATCTTTTTTCTCTCACAGATGCAATAATGCCACATCTTCCTACAGTCCATCATGTACTCCGTTTCAGCTGTGTAATGACATGCAGAGGTTACAGGAGAAACATGGAAAGTGGAAAACCTGCCGTCCTCCTCCTGAAATCTTTATAGCAGGCACACAGTAAACCTATGTAGTGAAGCATCCCCAACTCCCAGCTCATTCGCATATCTTGCAACAAAAATAACCTTTGTACACAGACACATAAAGACACACACACTCCCAGCCACTTCTCATGCGCTGTTGTTTCCAGTTATTTACCTTTCAGTGCTTTCATAAAATACAGTGATTTCAGTGCGCTCGTATTTCACAAGCAATTTATAATTCAAACTAAGCTGCAATTGTCAAAATAAGTGAACACTTTATCATTGCTCATTAATATGATAAATTTGAATATTTAACTAGAGGTCTGCTATTTCTTAATGTTCAGAGTTCCGCTGTAGCCTCCAGGTAATCCACCTGACTGATTCCTAGCAATCTTTGAAACAACTTAAAGCTTAACACAAAATCCATAACACACCTATGATAACACACCTGAGAATATTGTCACACTGATTTACCAGGAAGTGCTGCTCATGAGCTATTGCTGTTTGCAGTAGGAGATTTCAAACAAAATATGCGACTCCTTTGACTACTAGAAATGAGTTGAGTTGGGTATCATTTACATTTTCTTTCACAGCTCTTTCCTGTAAAGGGTTTCAGTTAACCCAGACAGTCTGAACCATGGTACGAGGTTTCTATTCCAACAGATCTCCTACAACCAAAATACTAAATCATGCACTCCGATCATACACCCTTGTATCGAAATTCATAAAGAGGATTATCAGTAATTCTCTAATTAAAAAGATCCACTTTCACGATTCTCTCTTTTCCATTTAGCAGAACTTTTTCCTCCTTTATTTCTGCAGACATATACAAACATTTCAGCAAGCCAAATGCATTCAAAAATTATTAACTTAAAAATAGTAAATAGAAGACAGGATGGTTGCTTAAACATTGCTGGATATTTGCTCAAAGATTTACTGGGTACACCTTGGGCTTATTTGCTTTCTCAGGTCTGAACACACCCAGCAGGGTCACAGTGAAGAAGCAGCCTTGTGAAAATTGAAAATCGTGCTACAGAACAGGCAGAAAATTCAGGTGCTGGAGTCAATAGAGCTGTTTAAGCAAAGGTCACTTTCAGAAGATCCCTGTATCGTGATAGACTGGAAGAAAACATGTTTTAGTTCTGGTCTACATTTTTGTTAGATCTATTCTTCAAAAGGAAAAATAAGAAAAAGAGAAGCGCAAAGGTAACTGAAAAAAAAAAAAAAGCCATGTTACTTAATATCTTATGGAAAATAATCTTTTTTTCCCTTTGCTCTAAATTATTGCTTAAAGGGAAAGCTAACTTTCAGAAAATTATGAACAAACAATATTGTCATAACTGAAATGAACATTAACCAAAACATTTTAAAGGATAAGGACAGAGCAATTGAAAGGAAGAGGTCATGAGACAACACTAAAAAACCTCAGAAAAGTTTTGTTCTCTTAATTAAAAAGAGCATTCAATATGGCTACTGTGTTGGTCAGCTGAATGCCTCTGACATACTTACATTCTGTAAGATGGAGAGCTGATTCCAACATTTCAACCTATTTAAGGTTTTCTAAGCTTATTGGAGACACAACTTTGTAAAAATACAAGCAATTAAGAAGGATTTTCAAGAAAAAAGACATTGCGTTAGTATGTGCCAAGAAATTAAAGTAGCAAATACATATGGAACACTGGAAACCTCAATAATGTATCAACCACCATAGATTTCTGCAGCTCACCAATCAACTAAGCTGGCACAATTAGTTTGAGTGCTATTTCAACCAATCTGCAAAAAGCAACTTATTTAATAGTTATCCATTTAATAAAATCGGATAAGAGGAAAAAAGAAAATAGAAGGTCTAAAGTTTTTAAAGATTTGTTTAAAAACCAATAGAACAGACAAGTCATCTATGATTTACCGGAACATGAGTTCTCATTAAAAGAAAGGTAAATACCTCTGAATGCAGATATATTCCATGCCATTCTCTTTATTACTTAATTTCCCAGGTATCTCAGCATGATCTAAATAAATTATGCTGACAATACAACAATATAAATGATAAATCAACACCACAATTTTAGTGATATATAGCATGAAATGTAAATAATAACCAGCACTGCTAATTGGCTCACTACCTGGCAACAGATCAGTAAGTAAGCAATTTCACTGGTAATGCTTCAGCTGTGCACCACCCTAATCATTAAGCATTTCTAGCTATTCTAAGCTTTTTCTACTATTTTGTTTAAGAAACTGTACTGCATCTTAAGAAATTATGCCAGAAAAAAAAGTCGAGTTGTTAATTTTTTATTTTTTTTTTTAATTGTTCATTGACAGCATCTGGATATTACAAACCAACTCCTGCTACATCATGTGTCAGAAGCATTAGTCAGTGCGTTGCATGAAATATCAAATCAGAACATGTTTTACTTGGAAAGCTAAAATAGAACACTGAAAACCTGAAGCTTTTTACCAGCCTGGGCAATTATCTATGTCTAGAAGAGTCCAGTCTTTGCTTCATGGCTTTGTTTATTGTCCAAACAGCAAAGATGAAAATAAAAGGGTAAACCCTGCTTTCCACCAGAGGCTGAAGATCTCCTGATGTCTGATCCAGGAATAAGAACACTTATTTAACCCAGGGGCTTCTACAGAGCTCTCTGTCCCAGGAGGTCCTCCCTGTTACAGAGCAGAGGTTTTCTTCTATCAAGGGATTCTAAGACCCAGCCCTGGTACCACCCTGTGAGGCCATGCGAAGCCTCTCGCTCTTTCCTAATCTGTACTAAGTTACAGCCCCGTGGTGACAGATACTGTTGAAGATAGGAAGGAGAAGTCATACAAGTCACAGCAGTATGTCATCTAGTTCAGCGTCCTATTACCCATAACAAATAGACTTCAAGGCTATTTTAAAGAGGAAGTCAAAATGACAAAACCCCAAAGGGCCACTCACTGAAAAATTTGTCACAGAATAAACATAAGCTCTCATTTTTTTACTTTACTTCTTTCTATCTGTGAGAATTGCCAATACGCATGTTCCATCTAGTTATGTTTTAGTTAGTGATTTGGTTTAATCCTGCCATATTTTTCATTCCAAAGACCTAACAATTAATCGATACGTTCCATTCTGCAAAACCTTAATTTTACCAAATTTCAGTTTGTTGGCACACCTCATTGTGTGCACTATGGGACAAACAGAAGAGAGGAATCAGATTAACCCTGAGTAAATCACTCATTTCATCTAAAATCTTACATTTTCATTCACTTAAAATGAGTTCTCTTATTTGTATAGAAACTTCTCTATGCATCTGGATACTTTTGATTATTCCTTTATCTTTTCTGCTTATATTACACATTTTCAAGCAGGAAGGTAAGAATTCAAACGTTTTCCATGCAAGAGGATATCACTGATAGGTATCACAATATTTGCAGTATTATTTTCCAACCCGCTCTTTATTCATCCAACCATTTTGTTGCTACTAAGACCACCGCTGTGAAGTGAGCATGCTTTCTTATTGAGCTGTCTGCAGTAATGATGATCATGGGGAAACCCTATCCCCAATGAAAGAAATGGCAAATCTCCCAGAGACTCCAGTAGGATCCGAGTTTCACTGGAGGCTTTGCAATCAAGTAGTTATCGTTAATTTACAATCAATGACTATGAACATTGCAAATAATTCTATACAATTTGTATTGCAGGGAATTTGTCAAAACTGTGCATATTTGCTTTTCAGTTAAGTCTCCAGAAATCCTCCAAGACTTCTATGGACTTCACTAATGAAAAATTATTGTGTCATCTATATTTCTGTTTCTTTGTGCCTCTTACGCTTCTTTTTTCTACCCTTTCCTTTTTCTACTTTCACAAGTAGAGCCAGCAAACATATTGAGTAAATGAGTGTTAATTTTGTGTATCTGAGAGCCTCCTATTAACTTTTCCTACGCCCAATCCAGGACTGTTCTCCATTCTTCTAATAGCATTATTATTTCTCAAAGCAGGCAAATGCATTTCATTAACTCATTTTTTTCATGCAGCTGTCAATTCCTTCTTGAATGTAAACATTTATGGCAACCTGAGAGACATGGTTTATGATGATTTGCCCATTCTTACTTTGTGTGTTCACTTAGGAAAATCTTTAAATTATTGTTGCTAGTTTTTTAATCCAGATAATCTTTTTTCTTCCTGTTTCTGCTGAACCTAAATTCACAAACCGATGAACAGCTTCCTCTCCAGAAATAGAATAAAGAACAAAAGCAAAAATTGACAGCTAGAAAGCTGAAGGTTACAGTCCTCATTGCATATCTACAAATGCATCTCAGCAATTTATGATTCTGCTTATGGCACACTTACATATAGTATATTTAAATTAATTTGAAAACGCTGTGTGTTTGCAAAATTCTCTACCATCTGCCACTTATTTAACTGTCAATTTCAGAATGAAGCAATATAGGCAAGGGAGTTGAACATAATTTCAATTCCAAAATCTTACTAATATTCCAAAGCTTGGTAATATTACCCACAGGGTTTCTTGATGGAAAACCATGGAAGTCGACACTGATGCGGCCACGTTACCGTATGCCTTATGCTGAGCAGGTAGTTTTCAGGACATTAGGTTTTTACTACATAAATCTGCAATGTATCACAACAGAAGTATCTGCTTGCTTGCAAATAATCTGAGATTTTTAACATAGACTGCAGCGAACTACATAGGCATACACTAACATGCATATTTCCTAAGTAAACAGGGAGCTGTGAGCCCTTAGGTTGAGTTATTCAGTATGGATCTTACTCCATCTTTTTCATCCTATGGGGGATTCTCTATTTCTTTAAGTCTTCAATTTAATAAATCCACTAAAATAAACAAATCAGAAATTAATTGGGAATTAATATGGTTCAGGAATGTTTAAATTAAATAAGCACTTGTGTTTTAATAAATAGGAGCGTAGTACGTATAGTACTTTCTCCTCCAGTTTATACTTCCAGTTTCACACTGCTGAGATGACAATTATAGGCAAACTCAAACTCTTAACAGCAACGAATTCAGGATAAAACACATCTCTCGTGTTCAAAAGATCCTTTCCTGTGACAGTAAAACAACACAGTATCTGCCAAAGGTAAGGTCCTGTCTAGTGACACAGCAATAGCGCAAGTATTATGAACCCTGATGTGATTATATTATTTAGAAAAAAAAAAAATCAAAAGTTAATATTAATTCATCAAATAAAAACAAGTAATGGAAAAAGCACAATGAAGTACACTTTTTTTCTTTAGAACATTAATAATATACTGGGATATCAATGTCTGCACTATTTTGTCTCTAAAATGCAAAATATACATGGGGTGCTTTTTCTTTAAATGTCTTTTCCAGGGAGAATGAAATATATATATCTAGGGACAGAGGCATACCGCCTTGCTATAAATGGGTGGATGCAAGAAGAGCTGTCACATTATCCTTCGTTAATGAAGTAGCAAAGTTAACTCCCCCATTATTAAATCCATGCTTGTAGGCACTAATATTCATGAACGTACACAATGCCTAGTAGTATATACGTTCTCTGCTTTCAATGACAACAGGTTTATTTTGTTCAAAATTTTTAATTGAAGTCAAAACATTTTTGCATTTGGTATAGGCTGGCAGCAAATAAAATGATCCTAATGAATGGCATAAAACTGCTAATTATGTTTTGTTTGCTCTATTGTTAGTGTATTGCTTGTTTGGTTAAAAATTAACTCTATGATCTTATTTAAAACAATACATGTGTCATTTCAGACGTTCCTAAAAAGGATGCTTAGCAATAATAAATAGGTGTACTTGTCAGGAGAAATTTGCTAACAAAGTGATTTCAAGCATTTTAAATAGATAAAAGAAAGCAACGATGAATTACACCAGGATAATATTTTGTTTCATTTAAAAAAAAAAAAAAAAAAGATTCCTCTCTTGTTTTTATTCATTGATGAGTTTTAGATATGCAGATAAGGACAATAAATGTTTGATGATTATACGGGCATTCCTGAGTCTCTAGATAACCTTAAATATTTCAATGTCTGGAAGAAGCGTCAGGCTGTATCAGAATGTCTGTACTATAAACACTAATAACATTGATACGGATTTCTTGAAAGATTTGAAAGTTAAACTGTCAAAGTTACTCTTAAGCAGGATGCACAGAGGGAACACATCAGCAGTCTCATCTCCACACGCAACGATGCAACAGAAACAAATAGGATTTTTGAAGTCAAATGTGTAGCACATCTGTACGTACATAAATCCACAAACAACTTAGATAAATGAACAGTCAGTCAAAACATATCAGGCAGATGCCAATTTACATGGTTTTCAAGTATTCTAAACTTGACTGAACCATCTCAGATAACAGTTTTGAAAATCTGCCCTTTTGAACCAACATCTCTGCAGCTACGTCAATGAGGTTCTCTTCATGAGTGCATGCTTTTTCCTAGGGACAACGTACATTACAGATCGCATGATCTAAACAGAGATTAATACATTTGTCAGAAAATACGTATGCTTTATCAGCATGAATTTCCTCTAACATATACTCTGATTTCCCAAGACAGATGAAGTAACCTGAACAAAATCTGTGTTTTCCGTGCTGTTTTTTGTGTTTTTTTCCCACTAGTTTAAGAATCTTATGTAGGTTTCATTTGCATCAAATATTTGCTTTTCCTCCTGTGAGATGCTTATTTTGTTACTTAGAAACAAATTCACATTTAAGAAAAACAACTTTGCATTCAAAGCCCACTTGAAAGAAACCAGAAGAGCAAAAAGTCCCAGCATACTCTCTGAAAAAGCAAAGCCGTAGCTACAGACAATGAAGAAAGCCTAAGACCAGAAGACAGCAGTAAAGCAGTCACCACCTCATGGAAGAGTCTCAGTTTGTTCCAAAGCTGTTTTACAGTCAGTGGGTACTGCATGACCCAGCGACAACAGGGCGAACCTAATGGTCATAACAGAGCTCACCAGAACATTGAAAGTGTCAATACACAGCAGAGCTACTCAGAGTGCATTTAAACATCTGTACTCTAATATAAAGATTTGCCAACACTGCCACTGCAACAAGGACAAGCAAAGCACACAGAGCCAATGTCTGGGCTGACAATGCATCTACATGAGTACGTAAGATCTGTTTAGGCACTGTCAGAAAGACTGTCACAGAACAAAGCAGTGAGGGGACTTGAGATACATTATGGGCATAAAATTTCTGATGCTTTTGTGAGGGAAGATACCGTATGAGAAGATTAGACTAGAATTGAATTTCCCCTAGGAAAACACAATCATTTATACATAACTTTTAGTCCTAAAATTCTTAACAATATCCCTTTCAAGTGACTGGAAAACTCTAGCATCCAATTTTGAATGTTGATGCACTCAGTACTAGAGATGGGACCGCTTCCTCACAGGGTCCTTTTATATTCAAAAACATCCCAGAATAGCCAGTGAAGGATACGTTTTGAGGTTGCTAAAGACAGAGAAGGGAAGTAAATGCAAAGCTCAAGGCCTTCATGAAATGAAGGTGAAAGGAATGAACAAAATATAGCATGAGCCTATTGACTACAGAAAGAGCTGGATCATTAATAAGATCGGTTAAAAGCTTTCAAAGCATTGCAGATGAGGAAACAAAGCTAGCCACTATTAAGTAGCATACACCCTTAAGCACATGCCCAAACTTTGGCAATCTGATCCTGTGTGCCACAATAGCAGTCAATGAACTCGGCTGCAAATCTGCAGGTATAAAGAGCACAGCCTGAATGTCATGTGTGATGTGGCAAGTGGGCAAAAACACTGGTAAAAGGAGCAAAGCATGAGGCAGCATGGCAATGCTAGTAAGGTTTCTCCAGGCCTCAGTGCACACGGGCTCTTTCACAGGACCATACCCTTTATATACATACATACAAAAGCCCTCAGAAATTGCAAAGTTCGGGTGTTTTGTTTATTTCTTTCTCCTTTTCCTGTTTAATAGTATAACTTATCACCTTTTTGTAAAGCCTTGATAGAATGTTATCATACTGTTTATACACAAAGACAGCACTGTGGCAAAACTTGTTATTGATCATGTTTTAAATCATCTGAGGAATTCTCTGTAAGACTTATGAAAGACGTTAAATATCTTTTGTGCATAATATTCTTTTATTTTTCCACTTCATTTATTTTGCTCAATGAAATGTGTGTGTACATTCAACCACACAACATTTTAGTGCCTTTGAACCATTTCTAACAATCTTTTGATCCATATGTGGACATAGGAATGTTGGGAATGTGAAATATATGCCATCTTAGACATTCAAACATCTTAAATCAGCTAATAAGTTAAATATTTTGTACGTTCTAGAAACTGAGATTTGAAAAGATAAAAAGTATTTAAGTATTTCTGATCTGCCCAATCATCCCCTGAAGTATAAACAAGTCATTTTGCATATCTAAAAATTAAACTGACAAAGTACACATCAGCAAATATGAAACGAAACTGTGAGGAAAATCAGAGAGCTTCCAATGAATAAATAAGCAAACAAGCAAGCAAGTCGCGTGCAACCAGTAATGAGGTATTTTTACTGTGGCTTTTGTTTAGCCTGCTTGATCTCAACAAAATAATCTCACCCACTGGATGTAAGAGTAATTTGTTTCAGATCTTAAGTCGCACTTATAACTATGTTTGTATTCAAGCATATCTCTGAAGAGCTGGGTTAAAAATTACCTGCCTGCCTTAGTCTTTTGTAAACATAGCTGCATTATGATTTCTGGATATCCTGATGAGTTTGATCTAGACTACTGAAGGCAATTGTGTATATCAATAAAGAAATTTGATAAACCTCTGGAAAAAAAAATTATTAATGAAATTAATAATTATATCTGCTGAAAAAGATTTATAGGAAGGTATGCAAAGGTGTTATGAATAAGAATATGGTATTTTCTTACAAATAGAACAGGTTTGCCAAAGTAAATAACCCTGTGAGTTACTTACCTCATAATGTATTTAGTTATAATATTAAATGGATAAAGTACTTGATCATCTCCCAGGATAATAAAGCTGGTGGTATGGAGAAAAGCCTCGATGGGATTAAGAGAGAGTTAAAACATTTCAAATATGCAATTAAAAGCATTCTAGCATGCCTGTGATCTCTGCTCTGGTTTCCTGCTTACAGAGAAGGAAAACTGGCTCAGACCTCCTAGACTAAGACAAGAAGTATGCAAAATCGAGCAGTCTTTGTGCCAGCTCTTGCTAATCCTTTTCAGTATGGTTTGCTGCTAATTTGTCATGGCACATATTTGCCTTATGTCTAATTAGCATCAAATTGCAAACTGCTATTTGCTAACAATTTGTTGCATCAATCTGCTTGGAAATCTATAGTTTAAAACTGGATTGCAGCTTATTCTGTCTATCAAAACTCCATATCATACGCACCACAGAAAATTATTTCCCTCCAAAAAGCATTGCAGTACTCTATTGTACAAAGAGGCCTACATTTAAAAAGAAAACCTTTACAGAGTGCTATTTTTTGTTCCTTTGTTTAATCCTCCATTTATATTTGCCATAAATTGTTTACAGAAGGAATTAAATAAAGAACAGCATGTGCTTTGTTTTGAGTTGGATCGAGTTAAAATTGCATCACTCTAAGAGTAGAGACAGACAAAATTATCATCTATACTTTATGGGTATATAGGCAAGACTCTTGCAACCAGAATTTGTGATTTGAAACTGAACCTCTTCAAGAAAATTTCAGCCAAGGAGCTTTCCAGGTTTAGCAACAGGCTAATTAGGTCTGTTAAACACCTTACAGATATTTAAACAAATGAATAGCTAAAAACCTGTCAAAAGCAAATATTGTTGCAAAGACATTCTTCAATGAAACTGCAAGTGATGGGGATCTTTCTGTTTATAAGATTTACTCCCCTGCTATGCCTCATTATGAGCAGATGGAATACTCCTGCTGCATGCATTGCAGGGGATGGATAGAAATGTGTCAGTACAGGGCCTGGACTATGAAACTCACTTGATAAGTAACACATGATGTTCTAAGCAGCCTCTTCTGCTATACCCCAGGGGCAACATGGGGTCATCAAATAAGCATGGCTACAATCTGCTTCTCTGGAAGCAAAATTGCAGGCCACTGAAGATGATGTTTCATATTTAGATATTATAGAGATGGATATGAAATGGCCTTTTCATACCACAAAACAATTTCACAATTTTGAAAACATTTCATCAGGAAAGAGATGAACTTGATGTTAAGTTGAACTCTGCTCCCAGTGGTGAAACCTTCATAGACTCAATGAACATAGAGTTTCAGGAGTGCTCAAATAAGGGAAAATCATAACTACTACTGAAGCAGTGGAGTTGGAGGCTGGACTACCCGACCTCCTGGCATTCTTTCCCACTGGAACTGTTTTAAGATCTGACATCTTACTTAATGAATATTCAGCAATGACTCATGTTCAGATATTTTTCCTGTATTCTTCACTTTCTTTCTAATCAAAGAAAAGCAATACAAATGGTTATTGGTCAATACTGCTTGCAAACCACACTGAAGGGCTGAAGGAAAAAACTGCTATTAACTGATTAAAACAAAATGAAGAGCAAGTCTATTTATTTCCAGTAAGATCGTGTGACATCTTCCTATTTAGATCATGAACAACAAACAGATTAATCACATTTAAGGGGTAGCACTGCTTTTCTTCAGCAACTGGCTACATGTTTCTGGGCTCAGTTACCTCTCACTGGGGGGAAAAAAAAAAAAAAAGGAAAAATAGAAGAAGAAAAAGAAAGAGAATGTAACAGTGAAAATATACTGAGCACAGATCACTGTAAACAACTGACATTGGCACAACTATGAGGAAGAGTCCACACTACAGAAATGGGCTCCTGCCTTTTTAATTATCATACTAAAGCAACACTCACATGTGATGGACATAGCATGGCGAGGCTAAAATGCCCACCAATGAAATACAATTTTTCCTGAATTTGTTTTGCAAACATTAACACATACTGCAAAATTATACTTATTTATAAATATGTTAATTTCCAAAATTGTATACAGTTCTCACTCCTTATTAGATGTTAAGGTAGAAGCTCCATTAATTTCTCCCTGCTTCAAAATGAAACAAATATAGCATGGACCAATTCTGTACATAGAATTGGGATTGCAAATTGAGCAGCTAAGCAGCTCTTAATCTTTCAGTCTGAAGGATACAGCTTGTTAGCTGTAGGGAAACCAGTCAGTGCCCCCCCAAATCGTCTGCAGATTTTATGGTTACAGAATTAGCAGCGTCCCCACCTGTAGACAAAATAGCTGTACATACTACAAGATGATGCACCTTCAGTTTAGGAAGTTTGGGAACATTTTTCTGTCTTAATCACCTCCTAAACTGAGAGTGATTTGGTGTCAGCAGAACCCAGGTACTCTACCACCATGCAGAAAGCAAGACTCTCTGTAATTTTCTAGTTTTCTTCTCTAGTGCTGTTTTTTCACTTAGATGTAAGTTCCAGATGCAGCTTATTTCTCTTGGTGGAATAGCAAAGAAGCCAGACATCTTGCATCTCTATAAAATACAATGAAGAAAAAATGTGGGAATCACATTTTTTCAGTCAATTAAACAGAAATGGAATAAATTTATTGGTGTCAAAGAAAAAGAAACATTTAAAAGTATGCATCGTGGACATAATTAGACATAGCACATCTAGGTCAGCTGAGGAGGCAGGATTCATACACCACCGCTTTATTCAAAACTTTTAAACAATGCTGTTTCGATTGACAGCTCCCTAACTGTGACTCTTTTCAGAACTGGTAAAACCATGAGAAATATACATTTTACATAGCTCTGAAAAGCAAACCTGCACCTCATTTGAGAAACTCCAAAGGCACTAGATATAAACAGGGGAATACTGTATTCACCATTTATTAGTGGCAGCTCTGCTGGGTTTCAGTGGTGGGATTTCACTACTTGTTCTCATTAACAGTTATGGAGCCAGAGAGCAGAATTATCCATAAACAGACTGAGGTTAAGCCTAACACACCACATGAGAAAGTAGTGATAATATGAGTGTTTCTCAATTTTTTCCCAATGCAAAATTCAGGTCTAAATGCCTGCACATGCCTCAGATTAAACAGGATGGATCCAAAAAGATTTTTTTTTTAGGTTATCATAACTACAATTCACACATTTTCTGCCTTTATTTTATTCATTTAGTTATTCATTCTGTATCACAAACCAGATAAGACTACTTCAACAACAGATTACATAAGAATTACTTTAATTTAGTAATTAAAGATAAATTAATTAAAGATATTTCCATTTAGTCATGCTGTGTTTGGCAGAACATGCTCTGAGGTTCCACTGTCATGATTCAGTTATTATAAAATCTCAGAAGCTGTGTAACTAACACAGCACCAATCTGTCCACTAACAAGTACCTCCAAATGAACCTAAAGTATGAACTCTTCCTGCCAGTAAGAACTTGCAAAACAACCATGAGAGAGTAATACGGCCAGTAATGCAGAAACCAAGGTGTATCCTATGTGCCAACACCAAACTCCCAAAACGCCATCACCACCATAAACTGTTTTCTGTTTAAGCAACCTAGAATTTAGAATTACATTTAACTCAGATGAGTGACTGACATTGTTCAATGTTCTCACAGCAACATTCTTGGAAATGTCTGGCATATAACATATGCACATACCTCCTTATGCTTTAGTACATGCTTGTAAAGTATGTTTTGCAATACTTGAAATGGCTAATCCAAGTGAAGAGTATAAGCCTGCTGCCAGGTACCAGACTTCCTTTTCCTCAAACAAGCATAAAATTATCCACACTCAGGTTCCCAGATTCAAACCATACTGATGGCTTAAGATGGAGATCTTATACTTCCTACTATCTTCTTAAGGAAAAGACAATTAAATATCCGGTTAAGCAGCTTGAAAAAAAAAAAAAAACTGTGGGAAATACTACAATGATGTATTAAGTTAAAATTGTTAATGAAAATAAGTTTGTTAATAGAAATAAGTTTGCTTATAAAAAAAATAAAAAACCAAACATGGTTCTTGGCAATGTATAAGTATAAAAATGTTACTACAATTACTTTTCAGTTCCTGATAAAACAATGTGCTGTATTCAGTATACAAGAGAACCTATGTGTTTCTTTCCTAGTCTTCTAGAATGCTAAACAACAATATACATAAACATAAAGTGCTTTGGCCACAGTAACCCCAAGCAAAGCTACAGACTGGAGGCAGAGTAGGCGCAAGGTCGTGGAAGAAATGGGCCTGAGGGTGCTGATTGACATTTGGCTAAACATGAGCCAGCAGTGTGCCCAGGTGACCAAGAAGACCAGTGGCATCCTGGCTTGTACCAGAAATAGGGTTGTCAGCAGGAGCAGAGAAGTGATCAGCCCTCTGTACTCAGCCTTGGTGAGGCAGCACCTCGAGTGCTGTGTTCAGTTTTGGGCCTCACACTGAAAGAAAAACATCAAGGCACTACAGCGTGTCCAGAGAAGAGCAACAAAGCTGTGAAGGGCACAAGTCTTACGAGGAGTGGCTAAGGTAACTGAGATTGTTTAGCCTGGAGAAGAGGAGGCTCAGGGGACATCTCATTGCTTTCTACACCTACCTAAAAGGAGGTGGTGGTGAGGTGGGAGTCAGCCTGTTCTCCCACATAACCAGAAATAGGACTAAGCTGCATGAAGGGAGGTTCATACTGGATAATAGGAAAAGTTTATTCTCCAAGAGTGGTCTGGCACTGGAATGGGCTGCCCAAGGAGGTGTTCAAGAAATGTTTAGATGTGGTACTAAGGGACATGGTTTAGTGGGGTTACACTGATGGTAAGTGAACAGTTGGACTGAATGATCTTGGAGGACTTTTCCAACCTCAGTGACTCTATGATTCATGTTTTT
Organism: Alectoris magna; assembly: GCA_030625065.1. Taxonomy (NCBI): domain Eukaryota; kingdom Metazoa; phylum Chordata; class Aves; order Galliformes; family Phasianidae; genus Alectoris; species Alectoris magna. The sequence goes on along the minus strand of CM060571.1, from coordinate 10,478,923 downwards.
CTCGGTTAGATTCAGTAAACTGCTGTATATCCATTCCCTCTTCTCATTCAGATTCTAATGAATGCTTCTGTGCTGGACAGCTACAATGCAGGACTCCAAGTACTTGTCTCTTTGTCAAATAACACTCTATAAAAATACTATTGTCCTGCTGATGTAGTATATACACACACGTCTAGTAACGAACAACCAGCATAGCCTGGCAAGTACAGTCCTGTGTGGGATTTTTCTCCCATGATTATCAGAGAAGATAAAAGAAATTTTCCAACACAGCCCTATCAAAGTCCACAGCACATTGGTATGTGTGGGGTTTGCACACAACAGAAGGAGGATCTGGAAAGTTATTTTTGCATTCTAAATTATGAGAGAGAACCTTAAAGCACTGATAGCGGAGGAAGCATTTTCATTAGATACGTTTCACTTTCTTCCTCAGTGCAGCAATCCACTTACAGGAGCTGTATGTTGTTACATGACACATTTCCACTTTCCTGCAGAAGTGCCTGTGATTTTTTGAATGCTGTTTGTTGTTACTGCCTTTCTTCTCCGACACAATGCACCATTTTTTAACCTTTTCAGTAACCCAGTGACACCTCTGGGATATTACAGTATTCCTGTCAAAATGTCTGGTCTGCAACAATAAACTTTACATTGATGTCTTGCTTTTCGGGAATAATTACACCGTTCCTTAAATGTTAGCCTATTTACTATTTGTGCAAAAAGATGACAATAAAATCAATGGAACACAATTCCCAAATGTGTATCAAAGTCTTTTGCAATGTTAATGGATTAGTGTGTCTATAGAGGTGCAAGATCATTTTGTCTCAACGCGTGGACATGCACATGATATGCACTTCCTCAAAGCTAAACTTATTAACCCTTATCTGCTGAGCTCATCCGTTCAAAAAGTTAGTTTAATCTCCCTGCATTTGTCAGGATTCCATTTTTTTCAAGTCAAGCCCGGGAATGCCGCCCATCGATCAATAGGTGTATGATGAAGGAACTTCGTCCCGCTACCTATGACCAGCGGCTATGTTTTTTCAATGATTCCGCAGGAGTCAAAAACTCAACAAAGCGAATCGCGGATGCTGTAAAGGGAGCATGCTGCTCATGTCTGTGACCACTGTATGCAAAGCTTGGCATTAGTCACCGCCAGGCTGCCTCTGACAGCCCTGAAGTGAGGGAGATTAATGTGAGGCAGGGGCACTTTATTATTGTCATTCTGTTCTTTCACACTCTGCCTCTGACTTTCAATTTTGCTCCAGAATTAATTGTCTGCTCCCTACAGTATGACTGATGTAGAAGGATACAAGTAACATAGGCACCTGGTTCTGGCCTTGACAATCTGACTCGTTGTTGCAGGATGTATTGTGTACAGTCAAATTCAGGGACAGACGGGCATCTTTCAAAGAAATCAGCCAATGTTTCT